>JAPYZM010001011.1:0-22227 GCA_030522845.1 Psyttalia concolor
GTAGTCAAATTTGACTGATCAAGTGTTACTGGATGAGATTCTCATCAATGTTTTATCTGGTTTACTTGATCCGGAATATTAAAGGCACATTCTGGTCAGATCCTAATCAGGTGGGGTTGACTTGAACTTGATATCCGTCTGCCGGTAGTCAATTTGATGAGGTTTTGACTTGATTAGTCCGGTCTCAAACTGAGCTCAGTCTGAATATAATGGCTCTGATCAAGTTTTCATTGTATGGATTAGACCTCAACCTGGCACTTCTTTCTGCAATTACGTTGGTTAGATTTTAATATGGCAAGCCTAATCTGAATTTGTAGTTTAGCCGCCTCACATTATTCTGATCTTATTTTGATGAATAATTTACCTTCCAGGCAACGAATTTTATCAATGTTGCAAGTTTCAATTTCATCAATTTTTAGAGTTTAGATTTATCGGCATATTTTTCTGAAGTATTTACCATTGGCCACAGGCCAGAAACCAGTTGATCCACACAATATTGGCCTCATTGGCCAATCAACACATTGAAGTAACACTTCACTTCGTGTTCACTTAATTTAAGAACAACCTAGACCCAAGTAGCATGAATCAGGTATGATCCGATCAAATCTAGAATTAACTGGCCTGATCCGGAAAGGATTTACCTGATCTGATCTAGCCCGGATGTACCAGACGTGATCAAGTCCGTATCAATTAGACCTCAAATCAAATCCTGATGTCTCGGAGACGTTACATGACTGATCATGTTCTGACCAATCCACTGGATCAGCACCTGACCAAAGGTTAGGTTTTACTTGATCAGAACGTAATCTGTACTTGACTGAAATTTCCACTCGGGAACCTCTCATCTGTAAAAATATTTACTCTTTCCTCTTTTGTCGTTTTTCATTCCTCGATTCTTGAATGCTATACACTTAAATGTGGAGAACTATTTCTACTTGAAAAACCATCGTGCAGATATTTTCTGGACAAACACAGTGATGAATAAGTTTATTTACTGTCAGACAATGTTTTGAATTTGCTACTATTGATGTTGCGAAATATTCATTAAGATTATTAAAAACGTTTGTAAATGGAACGAGATCGATGGTTCACGATTATAATGGGAGAACAAAATATTTTTGGGAAAACGTCTTGATTTCTATTAAGAAACTTCCGGCTCGAAAATTGACGAAACAATATCATCTTAATCGGAGAACAGAAAAATTCTCCCCAAAAAAATTTGTATTAATTCCCAAGGCCAAGACAATTTATTGATAGTAAGAATGTATGTGTCTCTTCAAATATTGCAATTTGAAATCCAAAGTATTCTAACGGAAAAACCACTAGACTTATCTGAAATGAAAAATTGGTTGTTCCGTATTTACCCCATGTCTTTCATGTTCCTCTGATATTTGACTGGACCACTAACAGGAAGACTTCTCATCTTCAGACTTCTCATCTTCTTCTAACAGGAAGACTTCTCTTCAGCCAAGACAATTTTAACGACAATAGTTATCCAAATGTTATTCCGATGCTGGAAGTTATGACTTAGGACTTATGAAAACCGTGGAATATTTGAGGGAAAAAAGGTTTTTTCGAAGAGCATTTAAAAATTTGTGGAGGTTAAAGGTGTGAACATGTACGGGGTTTTCCCGATCAGAAGGTTTTAAAATGATGCAAATATGGCGATAAATATTTCGTGAAAGTACAGTGGTAAAGCGGTGTTAAATAACTACCAACCACATAGTGAAGATATTATTTTCTTACCAATATTTAGGCATAAATTTCTTCATAAGAGTGAAGACTACTCATGAAGAACGTATTTTTTTCCAGTTAAAAAATGTGCTGATAACAAATTGCGTTCGGCGGCAAATCCTGAGAAAAGTTTTTACCCACCCCATAATACACATCACCAGAAATTTTAAAGCTGTTCTTCCGCTTCTTGAATACATCTCGCCAATTATATTTAATTTCATTCCAAATATCTTGCCTCTTGCATTATTTTGTATTTTGAGAATATGTATTACTTTTTGAAATCTGGTAAGGCATGGATTACTTCAGTTTTAAAAAGGCACGAAAACCTGCTCACTTCCACTGGAAGCTAATTGAATTACCTCACGTAATCAATTTCACATAAGTGTATATTTTTACATTAATCCTTTTAATACTTAAATTTATTCTGATGAATTGAAAACGGCCCAGCGATGTTGCACTCGCATTCCCATTCATAAAATAACAGAATTCCAGAAATAGCACAATAGCTATTATTTTACGTGGAATGCACAGTTCCCATACACAGTTCTGATATCAACGAAAATTCGAGTGAAGAAAGAATAAAGAAAAGACACAGACTAAAGAAACAATATGATATAAAAAGAATAAGTGGATCATGATTATTTATTCCTGCAATCGTCGGGCTCTAGTCGATCTGGATCGAGTTTTAGTCGAGCGTTCAACCAAGGCTGGTACGTCTTTTTCACGCCTATGTTTGAAAATTTATTTGGCATACATTTCCTCTTTTATTTCCTGCATACCAACGCTGCTATGTATTTTTAGACTCAATATATTCGGATACTTAATAGCAAAAGGTGGGAGCAAAATTGAGTTGGAGTGATGATGAAACGGAAATTGGGAATGTCCGTAAATAACTCCGGTGAGGTCTAAAAAAATATTTTTTCAATGCTTCGTTTGGAATGCCTATTCTCAAGTTGTTGGTAAATGACAGATCTTTTCAATCTTTGACACGATAATTACCCTTTCAAACCTTAAATTACCAGTATCAAATACTATGACTTTACGGTCGGAGACTGTATTCAGTTATTTCCGGTGTCAAACCCTTCTCAACAATTCTCAACTGCAGCCACGCATCATATTCTCAAAATCATGTTCTTTGAGATGAAACATAAAATGAAACAAATAGTGAGTTTGGAATGATCAGTACGAGACAAAGAGACACGTAGTATGCATTTTTCCAGGAAAACTAATTAACTTAAGAATTGAATAGCGCAAAAATTGTGGAGAAGTTGATATGAATCAGTAGAGCTAAATAAAGAAATAAGGCTCCGTTGTATTAAACCCAATTATGTCGCTTGTTACAAAAAAATTCTGATGATTGCCTCAGGCCATAACGAAAATAATCTAATAACTTCTTGAATTGTAGACTTGATATGAAAATTTTAGAAAAATCTCTTTTTGGAAGAAAAATCTTATTTGATGGTGAACATTTTCCGATAACATCTACATTCTCACATCTAGTTGGTGAAGGGCATTCTTTGAGTAAAAATTGCAAAGATCTGGTACAATAGTTTACAGACTGATTGACGTAGCGAACTGGAAATAAATATAAAGATATAGTGAAAAAAGAATTAAAAAACCAAAGGAAAAAAAACTTCACAACTTTCTTTAAATCTCCAACAATTGACAATTGTTATAGGTCATGGTATAGGTCAACTCTAGCTAAACTGCGTTACACCTGCCAGAAACTAGATAAAAGAATAATTGGACTGTGGAATGATTACGTGAGGGTCCGTAACCATTAAAATACACACAAAAAACATTGAACAGTAGAAAACTGTGGAAGAATAGACGAAGACACATCTGAACTTTCTCTATTAACAACATTGAATCATAAGAAATACCCCTCCTTTTTTCTTCTCTCATACAATTTGAGCAAACCCAGAACGTTTCCGAAAATATCATCTCGAATCACAATACCAAATCAGAATAACGGCAGAACTAATAGGATTGTCGTGCCTTCATTCTAGTTTGTTAACTCTTAAATTCTGTTACCATTGCCTCATAGCACGTAAAAAATAAAATCATCCCAAGGATGACAATTATGCTGTTCGCACTAAAAATTATTTTTATAATTTGCCTTGTGCGTCTCAGCCATTCAATATCAACAGAAAACAGCCTTGATACGAATATTTCCGGCTACCAATTCCCCTACCCGCATGTCTTGTTGCTGAATTACGTTTCTCGTTTCTCCTTTATTTTTACGAATGAATCAATTTGAATTGCCACATTAGAATGGACATGCGAAAAAAATTAAGGGGAATTTCGTGGTGACGAGGGAATTGAGGTTGAATAGAGGATTCGATGATTGCGAGAAAATGAGTGGGGCCAGCGACCCCGAGATCAACACGATTTATGCCCGCAGACGGCAAAGTGACGGGCTTTATTGGCAATCAGGGTAAATACCGGTGATCATTACGCGCTCCTTCCCGCAATAAACTTGGACTTATTCCCCTGCACTTTGGCAATATTCGTTGATGATTGTCGAAGTGATATCTCTATGTAAATTGAAAGATGCAAAAGAAAATGTGAGCGTAGAAGACAAAATCAGTTATTTATTATTAGTTTTCCGAGAATGATTTTCCATTATGGTTGATTTCGGGGTGCCTTACCAGAAAAATATAAAAATGTGGAATTTGTTAAATCAAAACGGCTAGTGGAATTTACAAGCGTCACAATCTTCGTCATCTAAGGAGTCAAGCATCCAATTCCCAAGTACCCAGAGGAAATAGAAATCAGTCAAGTGGATGGTTGGGCTATAGTAGCTATGGGGCTATTAATCACGTTTTTTTTTTCATTTTCTTTTTAAGTAGTTCTCTCTACGGGGGTTTATGAAACTACATGGAGAGAAAAGTTCCATAAAAATGACGTGTCAGTTCCGTAATCTGCGAGTCAAAACAAAATTCCGTAAAAATTACGGAACAGTGACGTACTTTTTTATAGAACTTTGCGTGCTTTTTCCTGGATTTCTCTGTAAAAAGGTACGGCACTGTTCCGTAATTTTTACAGAATATTGTTTTGACTCGCAGATTACGGAACTGACGCGTAATTTTTATGGAATTTTTCTCTCCGTGTACGCCCTCTTCTTCTGTTCATCTTAATGGCTACCGATGAACTCTATAGATATTGAAGAGTACTTCGGCAACGCATCGAAGTATTGGACTTCATTATTTTTGTTAAATTAGTTAGTAAAATTAGTGTGATTTAAAGATCCAGAGAAAAATGGAAGGAATATATAATGTACTGAGGCATTCAACAATTAAATTATTGATAACTAGTAGCAATTAGGTTTATGCGGTAGATCGGTACAGTGATATGTCCGATCTGTCTCACTGCCAAAAGCACACTCTCGTTTTGGGACCAGCTTGTTGCACAGACTGTGCTTCCAAATTATCATTGAAGGTCATCACGAAAACGGCGAATCAACAACTGTTGAACCTGCTAAAAAAATTCTGGACTCAGGAGGAATTACCGGATACGCCATCTGTAATTACGAGCAAGGCTGACGCCGAGTGAGAGCAGCACTTCATCGAAACTCATCGAAGAGTCTCATCGGGACGGTATATAGTACGATTACCATTTGCATCATCACCAGCCGTCCTAGAGGATACAGTATCGATGGCTGCGGGACGTCTAGAAAAGCTCATCAGGCGACTATCATTCAACCCTAGTGATCTGCTAAATAAACGTATCTTTCGAAAATCGATTTTTCGAAGAAAAAAATTTTCAATAATTTTTTTTCTCCCAGAAAAAAATTGATAATTATTTCGTAGATTCCCACCAACGGTTTAGTCCCGATGCCAAGTCGGAATTTCCTCGAAACTGCGCCGAACATATTCATTATGGCTTTATTTATCTTTTCGTGTGTACCCGTGCGCGGAGATTTAACGGAATAGTTGATTACCCTAATTTCACTGCTCTTTGCGTTACCCAGAGCCAACGACGTGGCGGTGTATCAGGCCCCAAAGACAACACATGTGGACACAGTCACCGACAAGGGACAACGTAAAAATGATGACAAAAATCATCACCCTGATCCCTCTACCAGTCAACCCATCCAACTTCTCTGACCCTTCTGTCACTAAAAAAATTGTGGAAAAATTCATTTCATTTCATTTGAAGATAAAATCGTCACGAATGAGCCAAACCGTTTGATAGATCAAGGAATCGTTTTGGTTGGAGGTGACACGGAGTTCTCACCATGAGCACTTCAGTAACCGATGTGAAAACATTTTTCAAAAAATTCCAAATTATATTTTATGTGCACGGTTCTTTGCCCAACTCACAGACTCACTTATTTTCACTGGATGTTCACTCCCGACGCTATGGAAATCTACTACTGACTAGAATCTTACGCAGACTGGTCACATAAGGAACCTAGTTGCCCTTTTCGATGTTTATTTGAGCAGTTATTCGTAACCACGTGATTCATCCTCAAATTCACCCCGAAGCTACGTATTGTCCGTGGTATGAATCTTCTAAATAATGACCAAAAATTTCGTAAAAAGGCCGTATCTTTTACCTGTTTTGCGACCCCATCCGATGGCCCCAGGTTTATGAATTTTCGATAGATTTTATATTCAGATTTAGTGTACCTGAAACATCTAGTTTTTCTATTTATGGGCTTGATTTATGAATGTTCCATATGACGTGTGCAAAACACGAATTTGCCATTCATATGGCCTACATCATTTATCGCCCACAATACTTACGACTCTGTACGGTGAAGGTTCAAACCTCTCCTCCTGGATAACAAAATTTAATTTACGTGTGTAGGTTATTTATGTAAGAAAACGACGGTATTGAGTGAAACGGATTTCGTCATTCTCAAGACAGGAGTATTTTAATAAAAAATTCAAACGTTAACAAATTTTCTGGTATTGAAATCGCTCCCCGTGGTATAAGCTTTTTCCTGAGCTGAATTACCAGTCAGCTTTAATTTATTAGTTGACGCGTCGCCGATCATCTCAACTTATCAACGGACTCTCACAAATAGAGTGTAGCTTCCAGAATCGAGATTTGGCAGTTATCTTTTACGTCCAGGCCAGGAGACCTGTAGACCGGTTTTTCTTCGTCTTTCATCGGAGCAGTGAAAGCATTTATTACGAATTTATTCGCAATAATTATATAAATTTCTGATTCTTAACAAAAGGGTAATATGGGGTATCTCTCTCAAACTGTGATCTTTTTCTGACTCCTGCGTAAGACAATCCATGGTACACTTTAGTGTTTTATCCCACGCAATCAGTTCCCACCAGAATCAGATAAATAATCAATTTGTTCACTAAATCTTATTTCATATATCTGCTATTTTTCTTATCAAAGTTATGCTTCATAAACTTTATACACTTTTATAAACTTACATTGCAACTATTGTAATTAAAATATGTTTATGGTTTTTAATAAGTAAATGAAGGAAGTAATATTGTACAATGTTACTACCACGGATCCTGGTGATAAAGCGCATGGATACAATTTTAGTAGCGGTTCAAGTTCTTTGCTCATTTTTTACGTATGTTACATGAATCGAACTATGAACTCACGCTTCCATTCCATTGTTCGATTATTTCAATTTTTGTCCACAAAAGACGTAATATTTTTTCTAATGTAACAAATTATTTTAGAATAAAAAAATTATAAAAATTGAAAATGACTGGAGAAAATGTTAATTTTCCATATATTTCCTTTCTAACGATGATTGATCTATCCACCTTCCAAAAAAAACTCGAAGTTTATTTTTTGTAATTCTATAAATAAATCAAATGTATAAATAAACCAGGGGAGTGAAACGAGGTCTTTCCATGACAAGACAAATTCAGTGGTTCATCGACAGATAAATGGCCACGCGCTCTGGTTAATTAAACGTCACCACTCGACACGTTAATCCCCTCATTCAGAAATGCATCATCAGAAGAGATAAATTGCTCCGTGATTGGTTCATTGGTGATCTCCAACAAACTACTTCAGGCGTTTTCTTGATTGACTGCGAAATTCCTCACAACTTCCTGTTAAATGAACCCAGTGAAGACTATATTATTTCTTGTATACTATAGGGGATACACTCTACTGGCCTTTGTGCTTTACTGGAAATTCGCCTCTACAAAGGTGAGAATACTACAGTGGTGAAAAATTATATTTAATTCTGGACATGCACAAGGCACCAGGAGGTTTACAATTCGTCGCTAGAATTTGATTTACTGGTTGTTGGAGTTTTTATACCATGCACTTACTTGTTGGCGACTGAAATTGTTGAGAATTGATGGCAATATTGACTAGATATTTTTTATTTGAATGATCTCAAAGCCTCAATCCAGCTTTCTGTAGATTACGTTAATTTTACATATGATTATCGATTAACTTGTAAGAGTAATTTTGATTTTTTGGCGAGTCCAAGAATTTTTTTGGGACACCATACTTCTTGTTGGAAGGAAATTAAATATTACCTCATTGCGCCAAGTAAAAGCATCTTCAACTCGAGAGAAATTCAATTACTTCCAAGCAGATGTAGATAATCGCGCATGTGATCATTGTTATGGATAAAGTAGAAAGTGAAATAATAATGGTGATAATAGTTATACAAAGAATTTTGAAAGAAAGGAGGCGGGGGTTTGAGAGGGTTACCCTATTTCAATCAAATATGGACAGAGGTCTAATTGATAACTAGCAAAAGCAAAATGGTTTGAAATTACTTCATAAAATCTGTAATCAAGAATAATCGATTGTGTTGGAACTAGACATGATTTATTTAGTGACCAGTAATTAGAATAGCGTGGTAACCCAGTGGTTAGAGTATAGGACTAATGATATTCGGGTGGTGGGTTCGATTCGCAGTCAAAGTGAATTTGAGTTACTAAAATTGCGATTTCCGATAGAAACGTATTGAGGGTGGATAAGTAGGGAACAATTAGTAGTGAAAATGCATGAATGTATATTATTTATAATTTCTTCATCAATTTAAATCGATTTGAATTAATTCATTAACTCATCAATTTGAATGAACAAATAAAAGACCAGGCTAAGCATTGTTGAGTCTTGGTAATCAAGCATGGTCCAGGTCCGGCGGCAAACCAAGGACCCGTGTTATCACTCCGGGGCTCAACCAGATTTGGGCCAGCCTTGGATACAAGCCTTGATTTACCAGGCTTGGTCCGTCCTTGGCCTAAGCTTTGACCATTTGTTAATTCTTCCCTGCGTAGTTAAAAGACCTCTTTAACAGAAATTAACACGTTCTCTCAGTGATTTAATAGTAAATCACATTTTGCAATATGCGAGAACTTCCGTATAAAATGGCTGATATCTGATGCACCACTTCTTGAATTGAAATTTGACACAAGATAGTTTCTTACTAAAAACTCATTTCTCCATTAAATTGAACCCAACAAATATTTCTAATCTTTATTGATTTATTATCTTCAACTGATCATCAGCTCGTTCTTCTTCATGTTTTTACCCATTTTTCTACAGACAAATGTTTTAACCGGAAATTAATGGTAAGCGCGGAGGCAATTGTGAGAGCGAATTCATCCGGCGTTTGATGGGTCAAGAAATATCCGCAGGAAATTGTAGTGTATCACTGAATAGCGCATCGCGGGCGTTGATCGTTAATTAGATACGCCAACAGTGTGTTACCTATCACGCTATGAAATTATAGAGACAATTAAAAGCTATTCATTTATGGCTAATTAAATGAATGAGATTTGATTCCGTTCGCTGAAATTCTTGCAACATGTTGAATTGCTTGGTGAAGCTTTGAAATCTGTTGGAACTTTGAGTTTACTCTTTGGTTAGAGTTTGTTTGGCTTGAGACGGTGATTCGATCGTAGACGAGACCATCTGGAAGAAATGAAAACGGAAGGGAGAGAGTCCAACAACATTTAAGACAGCAGTGGCATTTTTTCAATAGAATACAATTATTCCAGTGGATGGAGGAGTAAAAAATATAAATGGCACGGACTTTTTTGTACTTCGAGTTTTTTCAATGATCTGAATTCAACATTTTGTGTACCTTTAAATGAAATTTCACATGTTTTTCAAGTTAAAGAGAGCGCTTAATTTTTCCACGCACTATTTTAGGCAGAAGTGAACTACAATTTTTTCAGAATAATATTTCCACTGATACTACAATGCATTTGTAGAGAAACCAAAAAAAATAACACATACGGGAAAACATGCAAATCTGAAGTCACCCTGCAGAGTTTCAACTTGAGGCTCTCAAATTTTAAAATGAAACTTGAAATACAGTGAAATTTTCACAAAAATGTATAAGATTGCAATGACTTTTCGATGAATAATTATCAGGTGAATTAATTGAGAATTCATAATGGATTGATCAACTTGAATTCATTGAACAATTAAACCACGAAGTGGGTCCAGAATACAATCGGAGCCATTTGGCCCTGATAATTCTCTATATATTTTTGGCATATCCATAGCTCAAAAATATAATTTTGCAAATCGAATATTCTTCTGACCAGAAATTAAAGTGAGTTGTGGTATAGAAATTCCTCGTCATTGGTTTCCCAAAACATACATGTATGCTTAGCAAAATTATATTTATTTTTTGCCCATCTATTTTAATTCATAAAATTATTCAAAAATTAGTACCAGAAACCGTTGACACTACGTAATTTTAGTTAAAGATTTTCCTTCTATATCGCTTGAATTCAAGTATATGAAACTGCAGCTTTTTATCCCTCAAGTATTGCGGTCATATGTTTGTCTGGAGAATTGTATTCTAACATCTTTCTCATATCCAACATTCTTTGCCTAAATCTGATTGTTTATAATAGATTTTATTATATTAGAATTATGAACTGATTTTGATAATTAGAAGGAAAATCATTGTTATCCTGGAATGATGTATCGCCGTAGAGTAATGAATGAAATTTACTACATCATGGTTAAACCTTTGTTAAATTACAATAGCGACTCCCAAATCAACAAAATTGGAATGTAAAATCCAGACACGATGGCTGAGCATAATCATCTCGGGTTAGCTCGTTGACTGCATAAGTAAGTGGTCAAGGTGTGAGGAGACCCCACAAAGTGCGAGATATTCGAGGCTGAATCTGGACACCGCCCAGTTCAGGCGGAATCGGAGAATCAAGATACCTGCAAACAACGTTTCATTTTCTAATCAGTATGCGCGTTGCCCAGAATCGCCAACAGAAGAGAATCACACCAATTAATTATTGTATTTTCAGTATAATTACAAGATACTATTTAGAAATATTCGAACGGATTTCATTTTCTGCCTATAATAATGCTAATTTTTTTCCATCAGGAGTTGGTGACTACAATCCCTCATCACATGAACAAGATTATAATGATGATCACAATCTAATGAAGGGCAAGCAGCATTAAACGCAGCAAAATACATGGTCATCGCATCGTTTAATCGTTTCATTTAATGAGAAAAGGAAATGGTAATTCTATATAATGTAATTATTTGTATACGAACCGGCAAAATCAGTTTAAATGTTCTGTGTAATGACAAGAATTCAGAAAAGATTAATTTAGAATTTTTGCCATCAGACAGGATATTGTTGTTTTTGAAAAATATTTTTCACCGAACATTAGATAACCGGAGGAGTAATGTTAATGAGTAATGTTAGGACTTGACTGACCAGGTCATATAGCCGCTGTGTTCTAACAAAACATATGTCAGGCATCGTCAATATATTGAAATTTTCGAAGTTCATATTAAAAATTTGTCCATTCGTATAAAGAAAACAAGCAGTTGACCGAGCATATTTTGTGGAGGATATTCAATCATTAATTTAAGCATTCCCTGTCCCTTTGATTTTTGATTTCTACCAATTCCCTTGGTAGTCAGCTTCCGAATGGATTCGGGATCATACAAGTTCTTGGAAGAACAGAAAATGAAGAGTATCTTGAAAACTTTGCAGGGACCGCTATATAAATATCTATATACATATTTGGTATTCAATTTCATAAAACCAAGACAAAAGTAGACATATTGATATTGTAATAAATGTGGAACACAAAATTATGGCTGAAATTTTTCTTCATGCATTGACCAATTAACCGAGTTCCGGTCTCACTCTACCATATTTGTAATATTTCTTCAGAGAAAGACTCATTACAATCCAAGGGAAATATATATATACCCATTGTTCGAAGAGAACTAATAAATCGAATCGTGACTTTACCTAACAGCTGATCTGAAAGCCTATTGTCCTGAACTGATTGAGAATTTATCAATCTAAAAAAGAATATAGATTCCGATCAGCCCGATACAAAGGTTGAAACTATTGGAAATTAAGTATTCCATCACACAAATATTTTATTTGTGTCCACTGTCCAGGAGACAAGGCTATTTGAGCCTGTTAACTCTCTTGCTTCAGAAACGTCGCGGCGATCACACGTACGGAATTGTAGTTAAAATCTGTCTACGCTATGTACCCACCGAGTAAGAAGAAAAACTTTATTTTCATATTTTGAAGAAAAAGAGAATGGCTAAGACGAATTAAAAAACAAACTTCGATCGATCAATTTTAAGCGAGATTTAAAATGTGCTCGATTTGACGGGCTTTACTGTGAAATGACCGAATGATGACACGTAAATCGAAATTATTTTTTTTAAAGTAAACGTATTTATAAGACAATAAAATGGTATTTTCTTGTTTATTTATTTATTTAAAGAGATGAGTTTCTGGTGGAAATTTATTGGGATCGGTGCATTTTTGGTTTTAATACTGAGTATGACTATATAAGATATGCTGATTTGTCATACTCATCAATAAAGCATCAGTATTTAATTTACGCAATAAATTGAATTAAAAACACTATATAAATAGTCGACGGCAGTGGCCGTACGCTAGAGTGTTAGATCCATTTGCCAATGATCCAGGTTTAAACCCCAGTGGGGGTGGTCGAAATTTGTAGCGCTCTCTAATTAGAGAGTTTATTAATTTCAGTTTCACTGTTGCGCGGTAGTCTCGTTAAAGAGATGACTGTACCTGGCCAGGGTTTTCCTTCAAATGAGGCTCTCCCTTGTCCCTCGGCACTGGCGGTACAGGAATTGGGAGGTGGTATGGAAATAAATCGGCAACAACCGAAAGCATTTGCAAGAGACAAAAAAAATATTCATATATAAATAAAAAACAAGAGGAACTAAGAAGGTCGTAACCATGAATGATGAATAGGTACAGCTATTCAGTTCAAATAGATATACGAATGAGGCGATTATTGAATAGATTAATACAGATTTGATCTAACGTAACGTACTCAGGTATGCCCGATTAGGGCTTTTCTTACCAATACAAATGCCGCACTAAATATTTAATCCGAAGTAAATGGAGCCAAATAAAAACTGGTCTTTCATGTACAACATTAACAATAATATTCTAGTGCATATACAACAAATACAATACTAATAATATAATAATAAATAATAATAATATAATTTTTTTAATGCATATGCATACAATATGTACCACATTAACAATGATTTTATAGTGCATATGAGTAATCGCTCTATCTGATCCAGCGTGATTAAAACTCCAATCCTTCAAATTTCAAAGTAATTCTCAAGATTCTCGCCTCATAAAAATATATGAAGAATGAAAATCTTGCATTTTTTTCAAGTTTAACTTTTCATCTAATTTCATGATCCCATGATCGCGAAAATTCAAATTAACAACTAAAGAAAGTAATTTTCTCTGCAAATCGATTAACATTTAAAATCAGAATCAAAACTACAGCCAGGCAATACCGATCAAGACATCAACTCAACTTGGATAATTTCAGCTCCATATTCAATTCCGAATAAACTCATTTCTGAAATGCATGAAATAATCCAGTCCCTGAAGGAATAATAACTGGATATTACACCTAAGAATGTGGAGATGGTAGTAAGAGAACTATAGTTATGTATATATATATAACCTATGTGAACGTTTGCACGCGAGGCCTCGAGATCATGGAGAACGATAACACCCGTGATTCGGGCCAGTGCCTCGACTCAACAAGCCCAAGAGCGTTGTATTGCACTACTCGACGATTCAACGAGAGTAGAACAGTGGAAGAAACTCTTTCACGAGATAAAGACTCCGATACAAGGTGTATGACACTGAAATACAAGTTAAAACATTTATCTTCAAACCGCAACGATTAAAATATTGCCATTTTATTTATACACTTGAGATCTCAGAATCCAGTGCGTGTGGGATTATCTCGTACCGAGAAAATCGGCTCGAATAATACAGACTACACTGAGTTCATAATATAATTCACAGGAGATGAAAATATAGAGTGTAATCGCAGTTAATGCGGACGAGTGTGAAGACAAAATGCTCAGTGTCCGTACTTGTTGTAGTCGGATTTTGTGAAATATTCGCTACCTGGCTATTTCTCTTGCATGGAAGAGTAAATATACGCACAATGATAATTCACTGTGAGGGGGGTGATTTGTGAGGCACGTAATGGGCCGGTCGAGGCGAGACGGAAAAATAAGGGAGAAATGGGTGTATCTAAAAACATAAATTTTCAAGAGACGGTGAAGTGTACAAATTGAATTAATTTACTTACATATTTCTTCGAAAAAGTCACGTATAGCGGAGTATTTGAGATTATTTATTGTTGAGGATTTGACGAGCCAGGAAAAAATCGACGATAGAAAGAAGGCTTATTAAAGCCTGGACTAAAGCTTAGAAATCCTTAATCAAGGCTAGAGCTCAACTAAGAGCTGAAATTAATAGAATAGAACTTCTAAGTTTGAGGCTTTGTTGAACCCCAATTGAAATAACCTTGACGTACTGAGCCTAAATCCTCAAGGCCTGGACTAGATATGAAATTATGCTTACCAGTTACCCTTATTTTAGGCTACAAGGAACAATAAAATCAAGCCTGTCCCAGGCCTTTGTTACTGAGCCTCGCCAAACCTAGACTGGGGTAGGCTTCTTCTAATCATCAGCCTTTGTCATTCTACTTGCGGAGAATCACAAACTTCGCCCACTTCAGGATTCGTCACTCGACATATTCACTTATTTTTGGTCATATCCAAGATCGAAAAGGTATATCCGTAAATACAGACAACTTGTATTACTTCTAAACTAAATGTAAATGTTATACCACTTTTAAGAAAAAATAAAAATATATGCCGTCAATTCAGAAACAAGCAATCATATGTATATCTCATGACAAAACAAATTTCAGTCGATTTTTATCTATACATAAAACCGTCCTCATCCTACATTGCGAGAAAAACAAGAAAAGTTTTAAGCAAGACTTGCTTGAAGTTTAGGTCTAGAACCTCTGATCAGGCAGGCCTGATTAAACGGAATCTGTTCAGAACTTGACCAAGTTATGTTCCCAGAGATATGATTCCAAAAACTGCAGGTGAGTGTAGATTAAAGTCTTGTTGTGTATGCAATGCACACTAGTGGTATTCCAACAAGGTCAATTGTCAAACAAATTATATTGAAGTGTGACAAAAAAAGCTGCTATCTGTTCATTAGTGTCATGATTATTGGAACTCTTATTCATTAATGAAAAATGTAACTTGTCAAGTTGATACCTTTTTTCTCTTAGAATATACTTATAAT
This sequence comes from Psyttalia concolor, assembly GCA_030522845.1. NCBI lineage: Eukaryota > Metazoa > Arthropoda > Insecta > Hymenoptera > Braconidae > Psyttalia > Psyttalia concolor. Next base: position 15,342 of record JAPYZM010001011.1, read on the forward strand.
GCCCATGAGATCATTAATCATTTCAAAATCAACAAATACCAAGATACAGATCATCAAAGTAAAACAGACTCCAATTAATAATTATAGCGCGCAATTGATAGGGCACATTCGACGCCGTATGCATCGATGGTTTCATCTATAAATTAATTGCAATGATATCCCCTGATCATGCAATTAAGATAATTTTTAGTATGATTCATGCCAACAAAATTATCGTCTCATGTGGTTACGTGGATCAGAAATTTTTAGGCAGAGATGGACTCCGATAATAGGTAGTGAATTCTCGGGTATTATCAAATTTGTATTCCAAAGATCTCTTCAATTTACTTGATCGAGATAATGATTTTAACATAAAAGCACTGGCATTTACTAATGATTTACTCATATATATTGTTCCAGCAAAGAAGTAACGGAAGCCCATACGAACTTCCAAGACACATGCAATAAAATTAACAACTCTTATCATTACTGGAAACTTAAAACCAACCGCAATAAATGTGTCACAATTTCATTCCCGTAACTTGAACTCAGGTTGTGCTGATATTCGTAGAATTTGGGAACAAACTGAAAAAAAGGAAGGTTTGGTAATTGATATTTTTCACAAAAATGTGTCGCTATGTATTTATATTTTTGTGCATGTAAAATCAACAAAAAATATTTTTTCGTGTCAGTTTTAAAAATAAAATTAACCAAAGTTAAACTGAGACACCTCGTCGTCATAAAAAAATATGTTTTTAAATTGAAGAACTCATTCATTTAAATATAGTACATACCAAATTCTAGTATGAAATGTTGTTAACTTGATTATATATTTTCGCGTGCATATCTTATAGGTGTGTGAATGCGGCGTAGTATGGAATCCCCAGCCACATGCAGAGGGTTGAAGAGAGTGTCGAATGAAAATCGCATAATACGTAATTTTAGGGACTCTCCAAAATACCTCCGATTACCTCACCACCCTCTCCCCCCCCCCCACCCCCCTTCCGTTATAATGTTATAATGCCGTAATGAAAAAAAAACAACTAATCTATTCTATTCCCGAATTATGCATGTAAAACTGATCAATTTTTATGTCAAACTCAGTAACAATCTTCAACTGAAAACCACTCCACTTGTACTAATTTTCCAATAGGAAGCATAAACTTTGTGGGTGGTTCAAATTAAAAAAAAATTCTGCGAAGAACACCTGGAGAATAAAATACATTTTTATTTCTCCCTCTATAGGTAAAGCTCTTTGTAACAATCCCGACGAGTGGGCATGAAGCCGCCGAAAGACGTGCTCCGACTTTTCCTACCTGTATTTGGGTTTTGCGATTGGTTCGATGTATCTCTACCGAGAAAAATCGTAAATTCTCTTTCTCTATATAAGTGGTTATAAAAAATACTAGTCATTCTCAGAGTCTTCAGGGAATGCTCATTAATTGACTTTATACTGAATACTATCGGAAAATTACGAAATTAAGGGTTTGGTTGAAGCTAGTTCGGTTGAAGTATAAGAGCGGTTATAAGGACTGAGATTTAAGGTAGTAAGCGTTTTAGGCATTATTTTGGACATTCATGTCTTTTCGCGGAGATTGTTACGAACTTTGCCTTCGAGATTTTACCATACGGGCCCGAAAGCGGACGTCCGCCCGCTGTCTTATAGAGGAACTGAACACGTATCATGTTAAGATTTTGAGGGATTAGGAATAATAAGGAATTGTGACTAATAAGGTGTGATAATTGTGACTAATAAGGTGACCTAATAAGGAATTGTGACTTCCACATTTCGAGAATTTCGAGATAATCGATTGTGTCTTTTCATTGTAAACACATTAACAGCATCAACATCATCTTCATCTTCATCTCATAATTTTTGCAAATACCATCATAAGAAGATAATCCTCCTGTTCGATATTGCACAGCTCATCGTATGATCATCATATCTATCTAATCGTCAATCGAGATAAGCAATCAATATAACTCCCGCAATCGTATTCTTAAGGACAATGATAATTTGTTCATAGGAATTTTTCACTTGGCTATTCATACTTCATTTAATATAAATGCCTTGACATCTTAATCAATCAATTAAAACCACCATTAAATTGCCATTTTGAAAATACAAATTTTCTCAATTTCCGAATTTTCGTTTAGATATAAGCCAGAATGGCAAAAAATGTCAAGATCTGAGTTTACGTAATTTCGGTATGTATTATGTATACGTATGTGTGTGTATTTCTCTAAAAAACTGGATTAGTAACTCTGTAATAGTGATCACAAGAAAACCAAAATTTGCTGCATTGTTGATACCAACGGAATTCAATGATAATTATTTGAACACATTTCCGAAATCATTGGAGTGACGCCAATTTCTTGGTCTGACTGTCATCATGATAATTCCTCCCTTAATTAATCGTGACAATTACTTCTCGAGTGTTCAAGGAGACCAATTAATAATGTTCTATGTAATCATTATAGAAATGAAGAAATAACTCCATTGGAAATTTAATTCAAAAGAATTAACTACAGTCATTAATAATTCTGAACCTGAGTGATCAAGTATACCGTCATATTGTAATTATTTAAGGTTATAGATTAGAATTTACTATTATAGTGAGTAGTTATTCACCTGATAATATAACGTAGCATAACTACATGTGGTGCCTACCTATTATATTGTCGGTAGCTAATTTCAGTGCTGGAGTATAGATGTAAATTACGACGAGCTAACGTTCAGGTTGTGCTGCATATATAATTGCATAGAGATAATTTTTCTCATTAGAAAATTATTCACTGATGTACGCTCCATTTCCCAATTAAATGAGGAAATTTCTAGGCTTGAGTCATTGAATCATTTTCCATTTATGTAACACTGGGATTCCAGAACTATCCCCTCTCGCCACGGACGTTATTAAAATTTAGCATAACATTAACTAAAATTGATATAAAATTAAATAAGCTATAATTGCGTGTTTCCTAAATATCTCCAAAACTGACTTCAATTTCTTTTTCAAAATACTACTCAATAATTTGATGAAGAATTGGACTGACAAGTTGAAATTTGGCATGATTATAGCTTTCGTGATATTGAAGGATCATACGTCGGATGGGTGCAATCGATCAGGAAATTTCAGAAATAATCTCAAAAACATTATTTATTTCTTCGTTGTAACTGAATTGGTGTTCCTATTTGGATGAAAATTGACAAGTCTTAACTTTCTTCCCAATTGAAATTCTGACTAATCCACTCGAAAGCCAATCACCCCATTCCATTGGTAAAAATTAAGTGATCTAAGGAACAGAATATGGGAAAGGATCATCTACACTGCTTGTTTTTCATCGTCTTTGAACTATTGGAAGTTAGTGAATATTTGGGAAATTAAATGTGAAAAATTTAACGCTTTTCATGTGCATGTATATACTTTCCTATTCATTCATTCATTTTTCAATCATGGTATTCACATGATGCTACAGTTACACTTGTATTTGACATAAGTACAACTCATCGATTTTCATTGTCCTCACTTTACAATTGTCACGTGGACAAGATTTGAAAATTCAATGGTACAATCGATCGTGGTAGAGGCTCGTTGCGTCGAGAATAATTAATCAGTCGGCTTTTGGATGTACTGTTTCCGCTCGAGACCTTCCAGACGTCATTACAAGCATACTAATCAATGGTTACGGTTTCAAATGACCAAATAAATCATCTATAGGTTCGAAAAATTATTTTTATATCTCGCCCATCACTTAAAAATATAACTTGACAATTTTTTTTCTCCTTTAATTAAATACAATTTTTTACTCTCGATCTTCTTTTCATGCTATAACGTATGCTAGCTCGACTACTCCTTTCTTTCTTGTTTTTGGGGTTGAGAAAAAAAAGTCGTACATCCGCTGAGAAAGCTCATTGGAATTCCAAGTAGGAGAAACCCTATTCTTTTCCTCTTTTTAGAATAACCACCTAAGATGCATTGATGATATTCGAAGGAATTCTTAAAAATTTCCGGTTTTCTTTTTCAGAGTCCTTAAAAATCCATCAATCATTGCTCTCCCTAATTCTTCCATCATATTTTCAAGCTATAATAATTAAAAATCGATTTTTCAATCCTTTCGCGGTGCGAAAAGGCCGTAAAATTGAGTGGACAAAAAAATATTAGGTTTCCAAGTTTCTATGTTCCTTTGAGATTTCAGAGTTAGTTGTTGTCTACCGCTTCTTTTTTTGAATTGACAATGCAGTGATTTTTTTGGCGTTTTCAGTGTGTGAGACTTTTGATGATCACTTCAAGAACCGACAAAAGTTGAAGATAAAATTACAAGAGGTTTCCATAGATACGCATTGATTGTTCCCAAAAATCTCCTTTCTTGTAACTTTCAGGTGAAACCAGTCCCAAGAAACCCATCTGTCCTCCTTCCATTTTTCTCAATTCTATCTGGGCAACGAGAATAAGTTGAATAGAATTTAGGAGAGTTTTTCTGTTCGCGTTGGTGTCAGGAATTGTGGATACTCAGGAAGATTACAGATGTTCAACAGTTTGGGAAATACAGGTGATGATTGAAGATAGTAAAAAATTATTACATAATTCAACCATGATTGATACGAAGATTGATTCGAATTGAATTAAATTCAGTCAAGTTTTTTATCATCTTTGTTGCATGGGATATTTAGAAAATCATTTCCTATGATTCTTTTTAACGTTATACGATTGGTTTACTTGACATTCCGATATATTTTTTCATATGGCGTTGCTAGATTTGCGAACAGTTTGACTTTATGTTTATTCTTCACTTGCGAATATTTTTACAAATTCTAATATACATGTGAATAATTTTATAACAAATACCAACAAGTTAGATATGGGACATACATTTGAAAAAAATATCATCATGCAATATACAGCATTTTTAAATTATTTCTTTTTCATAGATAATGATTAATACTTATGATCCTTCAGAATGTTTAAATTTTCCTTCAATACACTTGAGAATATTGTAAAGTGAGATGTCACTCGATACATTCACTTTAGTTTTACAATGTTTATAGCTTCTACTTTTTGCTTAATCATATTTATTTAAAAAATCCAGTTATTGTCGCATTACAGTTATACTTTTGGGTAACGACATTCATAAAATGCCGAATATTTTCACGCCAATGAAAGTCACTTTTTACAGTAGTTTAAATGTAGACTGTCAGATGTAAAGACGCTCCCACAGAGATGGGATTTGTGAAATCAGCCTCATCGCCATTTTCCACTCTACTTTACGCAACTGTCTGGTCGACAGACATTAGTATCTGAGCTCTGCGAGCGAATTCGTAGAGCTCATCGATAATATCCCTATTAACGTGAATTTCCCTGATCCACTTTGCCGCGAAGACATCCCATCGGGTCTCATCCAAACCACTACATTTTATACTCAGACGGTAGAGGATCCGCCTCTACTATCTCGCGTTTCGGGCACAACGTGTGATTTTCTGGGCCTACCTGACCAGATACGAAGCTAGGGGCCAGTGCCCGGTGATAAGCCCCACCAGAGAGCGGAGCTTCTCCCTGTTCAGACCAATAAGCGTCTGGGCTAGCCTCTCGCACAGCGCGAGGGAAATTTGATTTTACTCCTAAGCCGGATTGGAAAATCGGGTTCTAACCAGGGAAAATCATATAAGAGAGCCTTACGCACGTGACGCTGGCTCCTTTATGTGACCTCCATTTCTATTCCATAAGCGAATGAATTGTGGTAACTAGGAGTTAAATAATGAAGACAAAGGACTGTCATAATGACCTGGAGAAGTAGGAGGTTTTTTAATTTTAAATAATGAAATTTCCAATGTGCCCAAGTTGATAGATGAAATATGACAGTGGATTAAATAAGAGCACGATAAACATTAGTTCATGCCATCATACATGCCGATTGAAACAGAATATCCATGATTTACAATTTTTCACCTGACCTGAGTAGTTAATGTGAGTTCCAGCTTCTTCGAGTCAGTTCATATAATATAATGAGTACTGCTACATAAATGTACGGGCGTCTTTACCTGGCTGTTCTCTTCAAGATACAAGATTTTGAGAAATTATATAATGATAGCTATAGAATTACTGCTAGTAATTCCTCCATCTATGTCTCTCCCTATAGAATAGAATCTAAGTGGTAGGCCAGTGAAAGGTAGTCTCCGGATTTGCGCGCGATGCTCGCTATTCCCACACGAACGGTAAATGATCGGACTTAACCCAAAAAGCATTCTGTCCTGGAAATAATTATATGGACTCATTTGTCCTTGCGATTTTCTTTAAATTCATTTTCGATCGATAATAGTATATTATGCAATGTGTGTGTTATGGTATTTGTGGCTCGTGGGTGGTTGTACCACGCGCCGAAGCTAAGTGTTATAATTTCGCGAGCTGAAAAACACCATAATGCACAAGTTTCATACAATATTTTCTGTAATTGTGAAAAGAATTCTATCAACTTCGAAATTTTTATTTCTGGTGGATTAGGGATTCAAATACACAAACCACTTTTATTGTAAATTCGGACACTTTATTTACTTGAGAGACTCTACTCAGTCAGAAGGCGCTCTGCTCAGTGATGATTTGTCTAAGACTAACTTTACTTGCGAACAGGACTCAAAAATGTAAAACTACTAAGAGTAATTAACTCCCACTCCTTGAAGTAATTTCTTCTCTCCTTTCCTAGATGATCCTTCTCGTCAACACGTGTATCTAAGGTGAAACCCAATAAAAATAAGCTCATCGAGGAGAGAATATTTCTGAGACCTATCCCTAATTCCAAGAGATTGAAAGGGTCCTAGTGCGGTAAAGTAATAAATAGTATATCTCAGCACGTGTCGGGCAATTTCGTTTTCAACGTGTATGGGGTTTACAGCATGAGCCGTAGGCGAGTGATG
>JAPYZM010001012.1:491-24320 GCA_030522845.1 Psyttalia concolor
CGACGCAAAGCGGAGAGTGACTGAAAAGTTACTTTTCCGACACAGCGTGATGAAAAAAATATTTCCTTATAAATTTTGTATGCTTTACTACCATTTGAAAATCGAATTAATAATATATTTCCGCACGTGTGGGGCAACTTCGTTTTTAGCGTGTGCATGTAGGGTTTGCAACATGAGCCGTAGGCGAGTGATGTAACCACACACGTTGAGGACGAAATTTTCCAACAAGTCCTGAACATAATTTTATGCCACGAGGCTTGGAACCGGCTAAATTAGGCTCAAGGCGCAAAGCGCCGAGTACGTAATCAGCAGCCGGTTTCAGGCAGGAGTGGCATAAAGTTCACTTTACAGTGAAATACGAGTGAATAATAGATAATATCCTTTCCACTTTTTATGCGTTCTCCAAGATTTTCCTGCAGTGAATTAGGCATTGAGAGGTCCTTATCAGTAGCTTTTATACATTTGTTCCCATCGGAAGATTGAACTAATGTACATTCTATGGTCTACAAAAATACAGATACATATGCACTCATACGAGCATTTGCTTTCCCCACTATCTGTTATTACTCGCTCTATGAGGGCTATCTCAAAGCCTCGGCTAGATAAAGCATTTAGCCAGCGCTCGCCGATAAATCTCCGGTGAAACGCCTAGAAAGCCTTTCGTTTAAATTACCCAGTGATAATTGGATGCGCTGCGGGTGTTTTTCAAAGAGGAATGAGCCATCTTTGTGGTAAAAATTGTCTGGATCACCTTGCTTTAACCAGCGTCTTGTTTGCCATTGAGACTCGTTAAGAAACCATCACTCGGGTTGATTGATTATGAAATCAAGGGGAAAAATCTATTTCGCAATGAAAATCTCGGCCTCTCCAGGCACGTTGGCCTCTTGAGACAACCCTCGACTTCCGGCTTTGTATAATTGGCCTGCCTAAGATAAGGGGGCACTGCTGGGACCTCAAGTGTTGCGGACCGTTGAGGGGTTAAAATAACACACAAGATTTTTTAGTAAATAACGTGGAGAGGGAACACATGTTTTTGCATGGCAGGACAGTTGCGGCAGGGGGGAGGGGTCGGAATCAGGCCCAAACGACCGAGTCTCATACAAAGGGAAACCATGCGCAGTTATCCAAATTGACAGACCTTCCAAGAATTTTTCTAAAAATTCTAATGGAAAATATTGTTTTTCCAGTAAAAATTGCAATGTCATGAAAATGCCCTACAAGAAAATATTTCCGTTAATTTGGAGTTTTTGAATTACCAAATCTATAATTTAGTTTGTCAAAAAAATTTTCAAAATTCAAATAATAATCGATGTCATTCTATTGAAGTAAAATTATATTTCTTGAACGCTTTGTTTGGCGAATAAATGAAATTAATTACCTTCGATTTTGTATGCTTTTAAGATATCTTCTAACAATCCTTTGGGATATTTGAATGAATTCAAAAATTAATTTATTGCTTTGACATAGTTTGGTTTGTATAGAGCGATGTTGAGGTATAATATATGGGTTCGCTCAGAAGTGCGTAAGCATAAGGGAAAGGGTTCCTAGGCCATAGAGTAAGAGAAAAACCGATAGAAAAGAGAGAGAAGCAGAAATAAAGGACCTTCGTTAGATGAGTCCTGAGTGTGAAAACTCTTTAGTTTAAGGCAGTGGTGGACATTCCGCCAGATATATATATCTTCCGAATGCGTACGCAATAAAATTCATTATGTCGCCGGGTTATTTGAGTATTTCCTCATCTACCCAACACATCGAATTGAAAAATTGAAAATGTGGAAATTCACATGAACGATTTAATGATAGATTTATAATTTAGTAGAGGTTGTTCGGTTTTGGAGACATACTTGAATGAGACTTAAATTTCTGATAACTTTTTTGCGAAATTTTTGTCAATTGATGATTCGAATTGATGTCGAATAAGCCTGGCTACTCGAAATGAAAATGTGTCTGTGTGAGGTGATGCGAGAGAGGGGCCAATGTCCGAGTTAATTTCAAGCCTAATGTACTCCGTAAAATAAATCAAGTTTGAAAACGTCAGTGCCGAAGAATCGGTGTCGAGTTTAATTCGAGCTGAACAAGAAGATACGGAATTCGAGCATTCGCAGGGGGGTATTCTTCGTATGACTAAAATAACTATGACGAATTTTCAGGTCTTCGATTCAACATTTTCTCCCCTGTTATATTTAGTCTGGGGTAGAAAGCCACATAAGTCGCCCGATAGACTGAACAAAACGGAGATAGTGGAGAAAATGTTTTGATACAAATTAGGGGCACTCCGACAAAAGCTACAAACTTCCTCCAAAGCTCTCAAATATATTTTTCATTTCCGTAATGTATTTTATTTTGACAGTGGATATATTCGTTGAGATTGTACCAGGTCAGGGCAGAAAAAACCAGGGACAATGGGATCAGAAACGTCCGCTTTTCTATTTTCTCCGTGGCCTTGAATAACTCAGTAGGCGGGCCCCACACATACGCATTATACAATGGTTGCATCCAGTGGTGAATGAATAAAGACTCCCTTCTCGTTCCTCAAAGCCGCATATCTAAATACCTCTGAGCACCCCGTTAATGTCCCCTTACTATCGCGTCGGCACGCTCTCTCGTTCGATCACCATTAGCCAACATATTCACATTCCTTCAGCCGATTTATTTGTAAACAGGACCGATCCTCCATCCCCTCTTAAATCAGGATTTTCGGAAAAAAAAAGATGAAAAATGTGGGCGACTTTAATTCGATGGCGGAGACACCAGACACGTTCTGTTTTTTTTACGGAAAACGATAATCCCGTCATTTTTAAAGAAAACACCGCTGCACATTTATAAATTTTCTTGCTTCAATTCTGTTTCAAGCCCCAGAAGTGTGTAATGGGACTGAAAAATCCGGGCTCTAAATATATTTGAAATATAATGTAACCCCTACGAACTCAAACGATTCTGCATGAAAATATTCTGTAGTTTTATTTTCAATGTAAAGATTTTTAAATATTTATTTTGTATGGAATTTTCATACCATTTTAACACTCTATTAGGATTGATGAGGTGCCTCGCACTGCTGTCAATTGACTCTTCTTATTTATGGACTTTTAATTAACATTAGCTCACCATGCGGGCAAATTCCAGCCCCTTAGTTACTGCCAGCATCGAACAATCAATTTCCCCAGCGCTCGTTTCTTCCCCCCGTCACCGAAAAATTAAAAAAAATATGGGAAATTTTTCCGGCAACAGTGAGGGTAGGCGGAAGACCCCCCACCACTCTCACTCGACTTTCCTCTGCACCAAGCGCAGCCGAAAAAAAATGAGCGAAAACCCCCCGACGACAGGTTTCACAGAAAATAACTTGGCTCCAGTGTCCAGAGATGAGCGGTAGTTGCTGCCACAATTTATGTAACCGAACATGTGAGTTTAATTTGCCGGGTTCGACCCAACGAGCCGAGAAATAAGTTTCCGAGGTAGTTTTCATACTCAAGGATTTTTTTTTAAGTGCGACCTCCCATAGCGATACAGTTTCCAAGAGCAACCGGACGCACCTCGGGGGCTTCTTTTTGGTGGCAAGATTCTCCTATAACGGCCAATCGACCTAATCTCCGTTCACCTGGGGACATACGCACACCTACATATAAAAATTTCAAGCTAGGGCTCTCGGATTACGTCTGGGCGAAAAATATTCTCAAGCGACAAATGACGTTGGTGTTCCGAGGTGTCTCGAGGCAACTAGTTCCCGGTGATAGTGTCGTCTTCCCTCTCGTAACACATCTTGGGTTTTATATCTCAACCGAGTCGAGCGTTAAATATCTCCCCAGAGGCCGGAGCTCATTATTCAGTGATAGTTTCGACAGAGAGAATTTTTTTTCTCCTTCTCGGGTTTAATATATTTCGAGTAGGTATTCGTCGGCCCGTATCAAAATACGTGAACCACACTTTCGGCCACTGCTTCATTATTTCGTATTTTCACTTCCACTCTGCAGCGGGCTTTACAGACAGTCCTCGTGTTTTCATTATAAAAATTACGGTGGTAATGTTTTTTTAACAATTCTTTCGACATTTCAATTCAACCCGGAAACAGGGAATTGAGGGAATACAATGAATTCGTTGAATACCGACGAATGCTTGTTTAGTTTATTTGGACTCAAAGGAATTTTAAATCAATAAATAATTTGATTGAGGTACCTGACGTTTACATACTTGATTTAAATGAACAGGGAGAATTCGGTTGGGTAATTTCAAAATAATTTAGTGCGAAATTTCTCATTGTCATTGATTTTTTTTATATGCCTTGTGAGTGGAATTGAATTGGAAATGTTTTATCGACATTTCAGAAATACGAGGCATTTTTCAAGTGATAACGTAAATTCGATAAATATAGTGGATTCTCGAATAGAGTATGATGTGTTTGATTCGAGAACATTGTATGCTAATCAATGACATTATATTCTAAATTTAAACGAATTTATATTTCTAGTGTTTGTCGTTTTAACTTTTAATTTTGTGAATGGAGAAGAAAATTTCTTTCTTTCCGTCACGAATTAGTGTTTTCTAGAAAACAAACACACAAAATTCCCCAATTCATGACGCAATTTCCGACGAATGTAGAGTAAAAAATCTAAATTTAAGCGAACAATAACTCTTAACATGGATATTTCCGTATTTTTCTAAAAAAATTTTTCTCAATTCGAAAAAAAATTTTTTTTTGTGATAGTCCAACTTGAATTTCTTATGGTGAATTGTGATCAGACGCTCTCAAAATCCACAATTTTAATAAATAAACTCTCTCCTCTGCATGCAAACTGAAGATATATAGCTCGATTACACCGATCCCCTAAATTGGATCCAACAAGCATTTGTCAAATAAATTTCCTTGATTTGATTAAACCGTCCCTTTCATCAACTCGTAACACACAGCGAGTTTTAATTAAATCCCTGTAGTCCGAATACATAAGCTAACAGACGTAAAACGAACGCATGCATAATAATAGCACACAATTCCAACGGAATAATTTCTAAAAATATCGGAATTGGTTGTCATTAAATACATCATGAATAATCGATGATGAATACTCGAATACCAAAACTGATCCGCGATCTTGAGAGTTTAGAAAGAATGACTGGACAATAGGTGCTACCACCGGCAGAAAAGCATGATTTAAAATTAAAATGAAGGGGTTGGGAACGAGTGAGAATCACGCCTCCGCCACTCGATCTTGATCATCTTCGTGATATTATCGCATTAGCATGAGTTATTCGAGCCTCGTGAGGTCAAGACTGAGTACTTGGAGTAGGAAACAGAGTGGCTTTTTGTTACTACAGCGATGCATATTTCATTGACACAAACTCAGTGAAAAGCGATTTTTACGCCTACTTCATTCTGCTAGAAAATCCGGCGAGAAATTTCTCGTAAAAAATACAGCAATGTTTGAATGACAATGACTTTACATGAAATTTACATTTTAGTATTGCAGAATAAATAATAAAAAAGCTGCATGTGAATTTTCAATGTAGTAAATGTATATTAAATGGCGACTTTTATAGGCTTTAATTTAACGTAATTTAATCCAATATAATTTACTTCGATTTAATCTGATGAAATCACTTTCCATAAAATTCGAGTATTTCAATTACAAAATTCCTTGAAATTTCAGTGCAACTGCAGTATACAAGAAATTTCGAAACAAACGTTTAATGCACTGCGGTATCCAGCGTTCTAGTTCTCGATGATTTATATTTCTCCCTTAGCGTCAAAATGGCCCCCAATGTTTAAAAAAATAGGAAAAAAGGTCGTTTCATAGCCCGAAAAACCATCTTTTAATTATTTCAACGTCCCATGTGGGTCGCTCGGCCAACAACCACGAAAACGTTATATTTGAAAAGCCGGAGTGTATTCCCACGCGGATTACTTTGTCTCTGTTTTGCACACAGGGTGTGCCTGCGTCAATAATGCTACCGATGGCTGTGTCCATACCACCTACTATAATGGTTACCTGCACATCTCTTCATTTTCATCTTCATTCCTGTACTTGTTAGAGCCCCCTCGCTTATAAAACGCAAAGTCAAGCCGAAAGATTTCTACATCAGGTGTACGTAAACCTCAAACGTGTTAATTCAAGGAGAGGATAGAACGGAGACCCGAGAAGTCAGTGTATATTTTCTCGTCTGATACACATCGACACGGTCTTTAACCTTGCAGTGAAAACCCAGAATACACATTAACTATGGAAAGCGAGTTTCCTCTTTGCCATGCTTTGATCATAAATAGTTCATTTATTAACATATTTCTCTTGATATTTTTCCCCCTCAATTTCAAAACAGCAGTAACGAGATGTTCGAGTTTGACTCACTCACTTGCAACACAAAATACAGTTTCACTTATCTTTTAACTGATCTGGGCTTCGTTATTGCAGAGAGTCTCGTGGGCGTTCAATGCAAAAGTATAACAAAGACACAGCCAATCTGTCGTCTTAATTCACTGCATACTCAGAGGTAAAAACAACAAAGACTCTTTGGTTTATTATCACGAATCTATGGTGTCGAATTTTTTTGTGTCGAGAACAAATACTTGGCTGCCAGTGGTTGGCTCCTTCTCACATCGTTTACGAATTCTGGAGGCGATAAATGGAGTGAAGAGATTCGGGTCCGGCGGGGGAATGGGAACTTTGGAGAATTTCTTCACGACAATGCTTGATACGTATCCCGCGAAGATACCAACAAATAGGCCTATTGGGGTGTACCAGAGGTAGGAGAGCCGATGGATGTAGAGGAATGACGATCGATCCAATTCGCTGCAAAAGAAACGTATCAATCAACTCAATGGAAAACGAAATTGATGCCAGAAATCAATTACTCACATTGGAATTGGAGTTGGGGGATGAATTAGCGTGGAATTAGAGCATCCTTTAACGGACATCGGCAATTTGCTGTGAGCGGGTTTCGGTGAGAACGCCACCCACATGTTGAAGATTAGGGCAAATATAGTGCCCGCAACAGCGCCAGTTTCATTAGCGTCTTCAAAGAACATTCCCAAAGTAAATAATCCGAGAATAGGCCCACCAATGGCTCCATGAACTGCAGTAACAGCCGTAATCAAGCTGCCCATGGTCGAAGCGAGAAAAGCTATAGCCAGACTTAAGAATCCAATAGACAGCGCAAGCGTTTTCCCATAGAAGGCTGCCTTGTTATCCGGCAACTCCTTCCCCAACTTTCGCAATATCGGTTTAACGTAGTCTGACAAAGCAATTGCCGCGAGGGAATTGAGAACAGCTGATACTGTGCTCAAACTGGCACTGAAGACACCAGATATAAAGATACCAGTGAGACTAGGTACTTTCGTCATGCGTTCTTTAGCAAAGTAGGGCATTATCATGTCATGCGATTTTATTCTCCCAGCGAGGACAGGATCACAATCGTGATAGTATGCGTACAGCACAAGACCAGAGAATGATACTGTAGTTGTGAGTGATAGTGTCAGCGGGATATTGATGAACAAAGCCTTTCTCGCGTCTCCAATTGATCTGGACAAATTGGTTGAATAGAGAGTTATGATCATAAATCATCTGATTTTATCAACTGATGTTGTTTACCCACTTGGCTGTCAGCATACGTTGAACCTGCACCTGACTGGTTGCGTAGAGCGACAGAAAGAAGAAAGTGCCTCCAATGGTTAGGGACCAGAAGGTGTGTCGCTCTGTTGGATCAACGTTGAAGCTGAAAAAAAGAAATTAACTAATTGTTGAGGGTTTCGACAATCGATTGACATTGGACAAACCTACTTGAAGAAATTGATTCGACCCCCCTCCGAGGATAGTTCAATAACTCTAGCTACACCGCCATCAATCTCACTTAGTCCAACAGCAATAACGCAGAAGACACAGATGTACATGAGGGCACCTTGGACGAGATCAGTGATGATTACAGCCTTGATGCCACCGATTGTTGAATAGAAAGTACAAATTAATCCGATCAGAAGAATACTCGTTGTTCCATTCAAACCGGTGGTGGCTTCTAAGGCTAGTGATGGAGCGTAGATGACAACACCAGTGTATAAACTTGTCTGAATGAAATTGGCTATACTAGCTACGAGTCTGGCAGTGACACCGAATCGTCGTTCTAAATACTAAACGAGAATATCCCATTAATTAATTTCGGTGATTATAGACTGTTGACAGTATGCAATTAAAGCTTCACTTAGGGTAATAATACCTCGAAGACACTCATGACTTGGAGTTCCCAAAAGACGGGAAGATAAAAATACGCGACGATTGGCGTTCCAAAACCGAGTCCACCATAGACGAGATTGAATATACATCCTCCTGTGTAGTTTTCACCGCTGGAGCCTAGTAGAGATATGGCTGAGAGAAATGCCACCATCATGGCTATTGATAATAAGCCAACTCCTGTTGAGTGATTAGCTGTGAAGTACTCCTAGAAAACGAAGGGTAAGAGGGGAAATGGAAGTCATTCCTGGCTGCCTTGTTGATGGGGTTTTAATACCTCTGCTGTTTTTTGTTTCCCACCGGTAAACCGATAATAGACGCCAATTGCTGCTGATGCTGCCAGCATCAGTCCAATTGCTAGCCAATCCGGCCAGTGAAGGTATCCCTCTTCGGGGTTCGGGGAATTTGAATCCTGTGATGGATTAATCGAAATGATGAGTCGATTTTTCATTAATTAAGGGTCTATGTTTGAAATGACTTACCTCCATTGATGGAATCGATCTCGATAGCTCTTAAATAGTAAGTTAAAGGTACAGGGAAATGGGGATTTTCTAGTTAACGCCGACGAACATTCCGCAATATTGTCCTGGTTGCCCTGTCCTCGGTCAGCAGCTAACTGACAGGAGGCACTCTCATGGATTATTTTCGATGCACGGGATTATATAAAACTGAGCAATTATGCATAAATACTGAGATAGAAATTGCGGCCTTCTACTTGTAATTTGCGATATTAGGCACTAAAATCAGAAGTTGTTTTCTGTTTTTCCGGTGGTTCGTTTATTTTACTCTAGTTATCCGTGATCGCTGCGATTGTCAGTGAAGTTATTGAGCAACTACCGACAGCCTCATTCGACGTAATGTAAAACTGCTGGCTGAAGTTGTAGCGTAATGACAGTTTCGTGAGCGCTCCGACGGTTTACCTCAGCGATAAGTGTAATGATTTGACACTTAGCAATTGTTTGAAAAAAAAAAAAAGTGTGCGATTGTCGGTATTTGAGGAGGACGGTAATGTGGCACGTATAAGAATTCATGGGAATTAGTGAAGATAATTTTTTTTTTAAATATACTTGATAATAAATCAGGCATGAGGAGCATGAGGGGCATGAGGATGGGAGAGCTTGCAGACATCAAATCCTCGTCCCCGATTTTGCATCGTTAATGGATTATTGACGGATTCTCCTTATCAAAGCGTCTGGCGATAGCGAGAATTCCTTGACTTTATAATTACTCAGCCGGGTGTGTTGATCCTTCTGATTAAATTGCTGAGAGTTTTGTTTACATGTAATTAATGAAAAATTCGTCATTATTTAATATGAAAATTAAAAAGTGTAATAATCGATAAAAGATAATGATAAAAACTCAATCTATAATCAAAATTAATGATGATAGAAAAATCATAGAATAAATTTCCATTTTCCATTTTGTGGACTTTCTATTTTTAAAGGGAGCAATATCCGTAATTATTGAAGGAAACCTTCCAAGAAACGATAAAGAACGGATATACCTGAATGTCCTTACGAGGAATGTGCATAAAAAAATTTAATATAACTCTTTGAAAACACTGTTTAATATGTAGCCTTTTTCATTATTTTTTTACTGAAATTTTCAATAATTTTTGTGGAAATTTTTATCACATTGCATTTTTACTAAAAATTTGAGAAATTCTATAATTGAAAGTTTAAAATTTTATGAACACTTCATTAGAAATCAAGAATTCCTATTCAGTAAAGTCAGCCTAGACCTAGAGCAAAATTTCCTGATAATTGAGGAATAAAATTTTGATAAAATGATCTCCCCAATCGACTCGTTAACTACAATGTTTCCCTATCAAAACTTTTGGTATCAAGAACAAACACTTGGCTTCCCTCGGCTGCTTCCTTCTCCCGTCGTCGACGTATTCGCGCTGCAAGTATCGGTGTGAATAGACCAGGATCTAAAATTGGGGGTGACACCTTTGAGCATTTTGAAACAATGAAGCTGGCAATAGATCCAAAGGTGACCGCCATATTCCAGCCCAGTGGTGGGTACCAGAGGTAGGAGAGCCGATTCATGAAGAAATATGCTGACGGATCATCCCTTCAAACAAAAAAGCAATAAAGAGTTTACATGAAAATCACTGAATACTCGATCTCGGAAGTTAAAGAACCACCATAATTACGTTGGAGGGGGTTGTGTAGTGATCAACGTAGCATTCACACATTTATCAATGGACATAGATAAAACCTCGGTGGGTGGTTTTGGTGAAAAACTCGTGATCATGCTACTCAGGAGAGCAAGGACCAATCCAATAATAGCTCCAGTTTCATTAGCAGATTCAAAGAACATTCCCAGAGTGAAGAGTCCAAGAAGTGGTCCACCAATGGCTCCATGAATGGTCACCGCTATCTGAATCAGAGAGCCCATGGTCGAAGCAAGAAAGGCAATGCCCAAACTGATCACTCCAATTAGAAGTGCCATTATTTTTCCATAAGTAGCTGCTTTATTGTCATCCAACTCAGCGCCACACCTGCGAAATAGGGGATTCAGATAATCCGAGAGTGCCATCGCCGCCAGAGAATTAAGCATAGCGGATACACTGCTCAAACTCGCACTGAATATTCCTGATATGAACAGCCCAATAAGACCTGGTATCTTTGTCATCCGGTCTTTGGCGAAGTACGGCATTATCATGTCATATGATTTTATTTTGCCGGCTGTAACCGGATCACAGTCTTTGTAATATGCGTAGAGAATGAGACCTGAGAAAATTACAACTGAAATGAAGGAGACTGACAGGAGAATGTTGAAGAACATGGCCTTGCGAGCAGCTGCCAGCGATCTACAATGAAATTAGACCGACAGTGAATTAGAGTAGATACTTTCAGATGGATTATTGAATAATTACTTGGCTGTTAGCAAACGTTGCACTTGGACCTGGCTAGTTGCAAGCATGATAAGCATCCAGAACATTCCGCCTACGCTTAGCGACATCCAGCTGTGTCGGACTGTAGGATCCCATTCGAAGCTTAAAATGATTAAAAATGATACTTTAACTATTTAAACAGGCACCTTTCCATTTCTGCTCAAAATATTCGCCCAAATAGGGAACGTTTGTTAATTAAGAGCACTACTTCAAATTAAGGAATCTCTAAAAAAATTCCTGCAATGGCACCTTTGTTGGTAGTCCCTCAAATGAGATGACATGAATTAACCTACTTACTGATTAAAATTAAGTCGCCCTCCGTCCTGCGCAATACCCCACACCCCCCACAGTCCATCATCAAGTTCACTGGCAGCAATACCAATGATGCAGTAGCAACAAGCGAACATGAGCGCGGCCTGCAAAACGTCAGTAATGATGACAGCTTTGATGCCGCCAATGGTAGAGTAGAAGGTGCAGATGAAACCGATGAGAAGAATGCTCGTTGTTCCATGCAGCCCCGTTGTTGCTTCCAGTGCCAATGCAGGAGCGTATATAACAACCCCATTGAACAAAATATACTGAATGAAGTATGCTATACTGGCAATGAGTCTGGCGGTTGGGCCAAATCGCCTTTCCAAATACTGAGGAACAGAAAGATTAATTTCCTGCATTCAAACACATTCTTAAATATGCAATTAACACTGAAAGAAGATGGGCCCAACATCACAAAGGTCTTTTCCGTGCTTGTGGCTCAAGTTTAAAATGCCTTGAAGACATTAGTCTTCACATGTGATCATCATGTGAGCATCCATATCCATATTGGATTGAAGAAATGAGCTTTGTGATATTGGTTTCTTCTTTGGATTCTTCTATCCAAATATGCTTGAATACCTCGAACACACTGAGAGTCTTAAGTTCATAAAACACCGGAAGATACATGTAAGCGATGATCGGCGTTGCTGTGACAACACCGCAGAAGAGCACTACAAAAATAGCTCCATTGCTGTAAACTTCACCGGTAGTACCAATAAGGGATATCGCCGAGAAGCATGCAACCATCATAGCTATTGCGATCATGGAGGAGCTGGTGGATCTGTTACCCGCGAAGTACTCCTGCATAGAACAGCAGATGATGTTTAGCAATCCCTGGCATTTACTTATCATTAATATTGTGGGTTAAATACCTCAGCGGTTTTCTGTCTGCCCCCGGTGAATCGATAATAAACGCCGATGCCAGCCGATATGGCAAGCATGATTCCAATGACCAGCCAATCCACCCATTGAATCTCACCTCCTTCTGAACCGCTATCACCCTGGAAATAATCATCAATCACTTGAGCACTCAATGCCAGAACCGTCAAACTGATACTCACATCCATTGCACGAAAAATGTGATAGTGATTGTTTCAACTCCCATAAAAAATTTTTTTAAAAAAGTTATGATCAAAGGAAACACATGCTTCGCATGCCGCAGCAACGTCTCAATGTTAGAGTTGTGCTACTAGTCGAGAAAAATCGAAGAGTGAGATGCGGATTCGAATGTTATTATATAAATTGCGATGACTGGCTATATCCAGACAGTTTTAATCGCCACATTTTTGTTTTAATATCCTTTCTGCACGGATTAATTATGCATGAGCGATGAGTCGGCAATATAGGGCTGTCTTCGGAGGGAAACTCTGTATTATGATGGCTGATAGTAGGACAACGGGTGCTACTATCAGGCCGTTAATAGCCGTTTGATATAATTTGTTAGGTTGTTAGTTTTCTTGAATTGACGTGGAGAAAATGTCTAGCCTATCAAATAGTACGTTCTCAGGCGAAAAGTATGTCTTGTTTATGATTAATTAGAAATAACTTGATGGGACCAATTTTTGTGTCTCATACATTTAGACACAAACATCATTCATAGATTTGAAATCAATGTTTTTCGTTTCTGAAAGTGTGAACCTCCGACTTTCAAAAAACTTAAGCTCAGAGCCTGCTTTTTTTCTTGATCGATTGGGTTCTATGAGTAATTTTCTCATCTGCTGTCATAAAAAAAAAAAACAATTTCCAGGCCCAAAAATTCTTACTTCATCGAGAAACGTTAATTTTTAAGTCATGAACATTTCGAGGCATTCGGGTACGAAGAGAAAAATTCGTCAGAAATTACTGTTCAGTTATATAATCGCATTGTATTTTGACCGCTCTGGGCAACTTAGCGGTACCGTTTCAGTCAAATTTGTTGACTCCTTATTTAAAGTCTTCTAGATGTATGTACAATTTTCGTTGACTGCTTAATAAAAGTTATCTAGTTTTCCGTAAAAAAATTCCCAAATACTTAATAAAATTTGTTTACCAGTCACTAAAAATTGTCTAAACGCGGGTATAATTTTTGTGAACGATAATTAACTGTATTATGTAGCTGAGTAATTTTTCCGGAATATAGAAAATTCTACACGATTACCCAAGGGAATGGTAATTTTTATTATAAAATTTCTCTCCGTGGGGGTAAGCTCTGTCTTATGACGTGGGGGGAAGATTGACGCTGTATGTGGATTTAATGAGTTCCGATAGTAGTCCAACGGGTACCACTCAATGCCCGCCCGATGTGTGTCATTAAGTTGTTAGGCGACAGAAAATATGAAAACTGCCAGGTACGTGAACTTGATCGGGCAACCGTTGACCCGCCTTGTTCAATCCAGCATCCATCATCAGAATGTAATCATCTGATATATGTGTGGCTACTCCACTCACAAGTACAGATGTATTGAACAATAATGGATGGAAGAAATTGCGGCCCCAGATACTCCAAACGCCTTGAAATCTCCGCTGGACCGCGGGTATCTTCAAGTGAATCGCTGCACAATTCTCGGTCTCTTCTTTGTGGGTTTTCCATTTCTTTTTTTTTTTTCTTACTTCGGCCTCACCCCTTCATCTTTTCTCTCTACTCGCGTCGATCGTGCGAAACCGAGAGGCGACGTTTAACGCGACTTCCAGCCGTGAGAATAACGAGCCCACTGGCTTTCAGCCCCATCAACCCATTGTTTGGCCTCTTCTTCGTCAATCTTCACATAGCTATCATCAATCTCGGGGTCTGTGGAACTCCAACACGTGGAGATAAATCTTGGTTTACCCCATTAATGTCGAGGAGGCGTATGCCCTGAGAGATAAAGAGAGAGGGAGAGAGAGAGAGCCTCTTTTCAATTTTACAATTAGACGGAATTTAAGGGTTTGCAGGTTGTTGAGGGATTTTCAAATGGAGCGTTGAAGTTGAAATTTGAATTTTATGGCTGAGGAGAAATATCTGGTGAATATTATCCAGGGATGGTAACATTGTGGAGAAAAATGCGATGTCAAATACATCGCTTCAAGCAAATATCTACAAAAATGTGGTAACTTTTATTAAGACTCTGCGGAAATTTTTAAAAAAATTACCAGAATTCGGAGACTATTTTTAGTACAAATTAAATTGAAAATTTCGTAGAATTACAATGAAAATGTACTTCATAAAAAATTTTACGGAATTTCGTCACAAATTTGTTTGAAAATTGTTAAATCGTGGATGCTCTAGGGTTCATCCACTAACAACCGATGACAATTCCTTAATTTTGAAGGGCTATGACCACATCACATTAATACGCACCCATTTAAGATTTTCTTTTGATAAACCGCACCCACACACGACGCATACCTTTTGCCCCCATCTGAGTGCGTGTTTACGTCCATCTTATTTTTCGTTTTCCCCTTAACCAAGTCAATTTACGAGCTACCAAGTTAGATCCGTTGGTCGATATACCTGCGACCCCTCTTGGAAACATGACTCGATTATCAAGGTAAGTTTAGTCTTCGATGTTCTCCCTCCTCACGCCCTTTTTAGTGTATCGTGCGAGAAGTAATAGAGTATTAAACTCTATTGACTAGTAATGTAGATGGAGGGAGTTTTTTTCCCCTGGTTTTTTTGGTCATCGCAGGATGCCTCTGACGTTATTACGAAATTATCACTAGTCTTAATTGGGTTTATTAGCTTGCATCAGAGTCGTAACTCTATTATTTAGCAATAAAAAATCGATAAAGCTTGAAATCGGAAGGGGAGAAAATCCAAGAGTCTCTATTGGAAATTTTTCTATTCATTTCAATGATTTTTGAAATTTTTTCCTTTTATTAATTTAGAGTTTTTAAAATTCATTTTTCTGCATAATTTCTTAAATAAACAAAATTGCTAAAGAAAATTTGAGCATTTAAATAAATGACTATATATTTTCTGCAAATAAATTTGCTTCATCACCCATAAATATATTCTCTAATGGCCTTTCGAGAAAATAAATTGAGAGATTCAGTCTCAGCGGGTGTTTCGCGGATGCCCGCATATTGCGCAATGGGAGTGTGTCCAGGAGCCCTGCGTGCTGGCTAATTGACAATTCGTTGGCGCATGGCGTGACACCCCAAATTCATCGGAAATTTTAATCATCCCGGTTTCTTGCCGAAGAGAAGCGTCAGTTTCTCGTTTATTAAAAAAATTTAATTAGTGACGCAGAATGGAACGATTTCAATTATCAGTAACTCCGGAAGAAGGTACTAAAATTGAGTGACTCTTTTCTTCATATTGAAGCCAGACAATCGAGCTTTAATGTGAATTGAAAATTATATAATTTCACTCTGAAAATCGAGAATTATTAGCAATAGAAGATGTTCCATTTTGCCCCATTCTCCCCTCCCGCCTATGCATTTATGTAATTATGGTAATCCCTACCCCCCCCCCCCCCCCCCCCACCCTTCTGCTCAGACATGAATTATTCATGCTTTGGTAGAGAAATTGAATGCGTTGTATCGCGGGGTGTGACGATGTCTTATAAATCCTCGAAAATAACTAGCGTTCGGCGAATAAGAGGTCACGTAGTTATTTAATGGTACGTTAATTAATGGTAGTTAGTGAGGAGCAAACTGAGAACACATCATACGAGATGACAATGCGAGATATCGCGACGCTCTCCCCCATCCGAAATAAAAACGGCGAGTTCATATTCTGACGCATGCAGCCAATAAAACCAATTAAAACTTGTGATGATTCCACAATATATTGTGGAACCCATGCGGCGATGACCACAAAAACGAGGAAAAAAAACTCTTCCCAATGGTATTAGTAGTAATCAATGCAGTTTAATACTCTATTATCGAAGAGTATAAAGAGAAGACTAGTGAAGAGTGGAAACATCGAAGGTTAATCGTTGCACAAAAAAGGAAATTTCATAGATAATTGACTCTGAATTGTTAGGGCAACATTAAATACGAGTTGGAAAAACATCATATAATTAGGTTCTAGGTTGCCATGAAAAAGCCTGGAAAATTTCAGGATTTGAGGCAAAATAAACACAATACGTTTTCAATTGAGTTCAATTTTCGTTAAAATACGAATATTCAGTACTAAAATACAGAAACGGTGGTTCTGGAATTTTTATTATCCTCGGAGGGAAATCTTTTAACATTAATCTTCTAACAACTGATGTTTCGTAACATCTTCTCAAATAAACATTTCTACAAATGTGTGTGCAAATCAAGCACTGTAGAAACGCCTCAATCGCAATGACTTAATGTTTGTCGTGTCATTCGAACTGTCATCCTTATGCCCTCAATATTGTAATCATTGACATGGATTATTATGCAATCACCAGAAGGGAAAACGTAGACGGTTAAATTGCTGCTGCGTCGCGTGCCACTATTCCCTCAAGTTCATCACGCAATTGTAAGGTGCATTCTCGAGCCTATCTACGTGCGTTGGATTCAAAGCCTGGATATTCAGGCACGCGCAGTCAACCGTCACCGGTTTTCCCCCCGCATTTCCCCCCTTCTCCGGTGCTATCCCCGGGGAAACATCCTACACATGAAAAAAAATTGTTGAATTTACCCGAAAGATGCTGCACATGTTTTCTATTTGTAATAGAATTTTAACTTCCCGATAAGGAAGTTATTGTTTTTTTTTAATTTCTTTCTTGTTTTTATTTCTTTGGGTAAGTGAGAATAATTATATTTTTTCACGGAATGGGGCCTAGAAGCCAAAATACCTTGAACGTTATGGATAGTATTATCCGATATAAATCAATACATAAGAGTAAAAACAAGCTAATAATGACAATGCTGAATATTAATAATTCGCTGACCATCAAATTCTCTTCGATAAGGTCCAAGATATAGAACACTAGAATCTTTAAAATAAGAGAAATTATATAATTTATTAATTGACACATTTACCGAACATTTCCACGAATAAAATTGATAAGGAGTTTCTGATTAAATATATGTATATATTTTATGTAAATTCAATATGTCATAAGCTATCATTTTCGCGACCACAGCACGTTCAAAATCCCACACACTCACACAAAACGAATAATATCACATTTATAGCATTCCGATACAATATAAATTAAATCATAAAATTGCTCAGTTCTCAAGAACAAGAAAAATACCATTCTAGTTTTCTAAAAATTATAATATTTAATCTTAAATGATTAACAATTCTTTAAGAAATGTAACTTCAGAATTTTATTTGAATAATATAATATTATATTGATAATATTAATAGAGAGTACTTATCTCTGCGCCGGACAAATGAAAACAGATGGAGAGCCCTTGTTCAATTTTAGCTTGTACCCTCTTATTTAGCAATCCGCATACCTAATATGGGTAATGTCGGGATTTCTCTTATTTCATAAATCTAATTCTCTTACATATTCTGTGAAAATAGTTATCCGAGTTTCAATACTAGGAGGGGCGGGGGAGGGGGGGGGGCTGTTAATACATTTGAATTACCTCGAGGCGCCCGCACATAGTGAAAACAGGCAGAATGTTAAATTAACATCTGTCAGAAAAGTTTATTGGACTCAATAGGGAATGGGTTTTTTGTTTTAAGGAACTTAAAAAAATTGAACACAATGTGGAAAGTTTTTGGCTCAAATTCTCGATACGATTCTCGAAGAAGCTAAAGCTGTTTGAGTTTTGAAGACGACGCCATTTGATTCTTGAAAAGTTTTTCTAAATATCTTGAAAGTTCGCGCCCCCGGAGCCAATGCTAAATTTTTTTTTCGGCTCTTGGAAAACGGCCAGAAGAACGATTGAATTAAATTACGATAAGTTCGTCGTTGTGCTTAACTCCAGGCGACGCTCGGTTTTTTCAAAGTACCTACAGACCCAAATTTAGTCAGGAATCAAGTGTAATTTGATTTCCAGCTTCAACATTTTTCAATAGTTTTCACGACATCCAGCATTCCGAATTGTTTGCTCTGAGTGATGTCTAACTAAAGTCCGTATTTGAAAACAAAAATATCTCGAGTTAGGAGAAAATATTCAATTCATCCGGAAGTTACTGCAGATGTTTTCTATTCCCTGAAACTAGTCGACCGCATTTCGATATTACGCGGATCTGTTCATAATTTGCATCGCCTCGGAGCACCCGCACATGGTGAATGCGCAAATGTAAAGTTCGCGTCGGTCAAAGAAGAAGTTTATTCGCCTCGATAAATTACTCTGGATGTAATAGTGCCAAGTAGTACCTCTAGAGACTCCATTCACTGAGATGAATTAATTATGCGTTCATATCTGCTAAAAAATTTCTTTTCTCCATGATGAAAAAACTGTGAAAACTGGAGCATGACGATAAATAAAATCAATGACCCCGGAAAACTTTTTCTACGTAAAACAACCCTATATTATATCATAATGGAGTTATAGTAAAAAGTTTCTTTTTACTACTCGTAAAACCTCAACGAAACCTCCATTTGGAAAAATAGTCGGAGGCTAATCTTCATTAAACGACAGAGCATTTTTGGAATGTATTTGTCCACTTCCGGAAAATTGCCGTCCAACCAGAATCGTGAAAAGTCGATAATATCAGATGCATTGCACCACTTATCTGAGACTTTTCGCACGGAGTGCAATAAAATTAATAATGCATTCACATCAGATGAACGAGATGAACAACGATTCTCTTCTCCATGTTAAAAAAACTGTGAAAACTGGAACATAACAAGAAATAAACCCGATGACCCCGGAAAAACGTGATTGAAAGGTTCAGCAATATCAACGTGTTTAAATAGTTTCGCGGTTCAAGGAACATGGGGGCACACGTGGTCGGCATAACCACGAGAGCGTGATTCCGTTGTGGAAATACTAGTGGACCCCCACGAGTTGCCCAAAGGTTAAGAGCGACATATATGTGTGCGGAGAGAAACCATTCGACCAATGTGATTCTGTCGCGTTTCAACTGCGAGGCCGGCGACGTAAAGTCGCTAAATCCCAAGAGGCAAAATACAAGTCGAGGCTGTATAACCAATGTCTTCGGGTGATTTATAACCGGGTGACTTGGCGGGCATTAATATCTTGGTAGAAATAAGGGAAAAAAAGTAGAAGGGGAGGGGAAAACAAAGAAGTAAAAATGAGCGTGGAAATAGTGTCCCTCGAAAACACGTGGGACGAGATTATGACGTTTCTAAGAGCTCTTGCGCGTTCCCAGTGCGTTCATGTTATTTTGTAAACACGCCCCAACTATGCATTTGCTGCGTATTTTATTGGTCACACGTCATAACTAACTGAGAGCGAGTACTGGCTCTGAAAGGTTCTTGGAGTTGAAAATCGTTGTCAGCTAATTCGAGAGAAATGGGTTTTTTCGACTCAACAAGATTCACTTGTGGGATTTGTTTTTCATTGAGTGAAAAGTTTCAAATTGTTTTATTTTATTTGTATTCCAACATCGCTCCAAAATGCTGGAATGGTACGGAATCTTTTGGAATTTACGAAAGCCTTGTTTGCATATGTTCTAGAATTGGGTAAAATCTTTTTTGCAATACCTGCCCAAAAAGTTCACTTTTCGGTACCGCTTTTCGTGCGTAAAGTGGTACGTTTCCGCACTGTGTGCGTAAATGTCAGAAATCGTGCGCGAAGTGAAACTCATGCGAAAAACTTCGCTTTACGCACTCGAATTTCACTTTACACACGATCTTGACTTTTCCGCACTCCGCACCCAAAAAAAACATTTTGCCCTCAAACCTCCCCTCAAAGCGAATTTTGGCAGGTATTGCAAAAAATTAGGGATGCAACACGTGCGTATCGCCTTTTTCGCCTCGTGTTATCGCCTAGCACTCGTGCGAAAAAGTGCTACTTTTAAGTGTCTTTTTGTGCAGCTAGTGCGTAGCACTAGCGGCAAAAGCACAAAAAGATAGTGCTACGCACTAGCTGCACAATATACTATTGACCACTTCGAAACGTCAAACCCAATTTTTTTTCTCCCAAAAGTGCCCCAAGAAGACCCAATGAAAAAACCTTTTAATTAAAAGAATGAACTGATCTCGACAAACGTCGATAATATTTCTCAAGAATTTTGTCGGTCTCTTTGCACCCCATCGTGTAACAACAACTTACTCTTCGTTTAAAAAAAAATCCTCCAGAGCGAGCGAAGAATACTCACCAAATGACTCGAGTTTTATGACGCCCACCGTTCCTTTGACGTCCGCCGATTTTTCCCCATCAGTATGTAACTGACGCGGATATTTTCTCCCTTTGTAACAAAACGCGTTGTAATAACTCAACACCGAGCGAGCTCCATAATCGATAAGTCAAAAGGCCCTCGACCCTCAACATCTTGAGGAAAAAAAACCCCATTGAGATATGATATTACGCGTAGGTGCGTGTGATTGGTGGTTAAGTTCTCCCTTTATTCCTCGGAAATAAGAAAAAAAAATGATCACACGTTTGCGCCTCCACTGCACGCCCGATTGCTGAATAGGCCTGAGAGCGTAGATAATCCCGAGTAATGCCGACATCGTGTCACACGATATAATATCATGGCATAAATAGAAATAACCGAGGGTACACTCGAGTTGTTGAATTAACTTCCATGCGCTATTTCATAGAGCCCACGCTTCCCCGTTAAACATAACAGCATAAACTCCTCTTTTCTGAAAAAAAGAAAAGAGGAAAACGAAAAAGAGGAAAAAAAACCTCCGTAAAAATGCATTTCCCGCGTTAAACATGCGCTGATCCCCAGTGGTTACCCTCAGGCCCCATCATCCAAGTGGAAAGTTCCTGTTGAATTCTCAAGTTTAACTCGCGACTGGGTAATAACAATGAACCGCACGATACTTTTCTCCTCGTGTTCATCCGAGACTCGAATATTATTATTTACGAGTATTGAAGGGGCTCTTGTGTGTCTCTATGTCAATATTAAATTCTCCTAGTCTCGAATACTCACATTCGAAGGTAAATACCGACATCCTCTTACACGCCAACGATCTAAAGGGGGTAATGGCGATCACGAGATTTCCATCGGCTTGAAACGGAGGCGGGTAGACGGTGTACACGGTTTTATACATAACCGTCGTGTTGTGCCCGGTTGTCTCTGTGTATCGCCCTTGCCAGTGAGCGGCATCACAAGGCCCTCAGTTGTACACGATTCTCCATGCACGCCCCACGTGAACGGAGACCCGATGTTGTCATTAGAAGCATTAGTCTCGGTCATATGGATTTGTTTTTAAAGAGTTTTTTTTTTGGGTTTCCGGGAATGTGTGCGATTTATATTTTTGTGGGATTAGAGGAGTTTCGAGGATGGAGGGGGGAGATTTATGGATTCGGCGAGGAGGTCATGATCTTCTGGAGAAAAGATTGAAATTCCTTTGATGGTTGAAAAGTAATTTCTAGAAGAGACAATCATGAGATTTCAGGGTTTTTCATCTGATAATTTGGAGAAACGAGATTTTGAAGTTCATTGAAATTTTCAATCAGTACTTTTAATTCATTTCCACTTAATTAAATACTCATTAACGTATGGAATATTTTATAAATATTTTCTCGGAATGATTAACTATGCTTTTCATCCAATCATAAACAATCAAATTTCGACAATACAGCTAATCCAGAGAAAAATACAGTATCCCGTAATAACGATCGCTCAACACGGAGAGAAATATTCCTTAAAAATTGCGTGTCAGTTCCGTAATCTGCGAGTCAAAACAATATTCCGTAAAAATTACGGAACAGTGGCGTACTTTTTTATAGAACTTTTCGTACTTCTTCCTGGACTTCTCTGTAAAAAGGTACGGCACTGTTCCGTAATTTTTACGGAATATTGTTTTGACTCGCCCAGTGAATGGGATGCGTCACAAAGCGTTTATTGACTACCGAAAATCCAAAAAAATTCACAAATTCATTCATCTCGCAGGTAGACTGTATCCCATTTCCGTCAATTTGTAATGCACGAACTGCAGATACTCGAGTCGACTGAAAACCCGGCCTTTGAGATAGTGCATAAGCATCCAGCTTTTGTATATCTGCGCTTTAATGCAGTCTAGAGTGGTGAATAACATACGCTGAAACATACGTTGAAAAACCATCAACAAAGCGAGCCTCTGTTGGAGGAGTCTCCATCGGGCTAGTGAGAGGTGGGCGCCAGTGCGTTCCCGAATGATTTTTGCAGTTCACATGGGTTTCGCCTCTCGGCTACGCCAAACATTCCACTTGAAAAAAATCCTCTCAACCTCTCGAGAGTACATCAAAAACTGTTCATGCGAGACCAGACGCCCCGTGATTCGGTGACGCCCACTCGTAATGATTTATCATGGTATTTATTATGCGGCTCTCATTATTCCTTTCTTCGGACGAAGAAAAATTACGTCAACCCGTGGCAAAGGCGCTTTGTCGGAGACTGATAAAAAAAAAAAACATAGTCTGAAAGGAAAAAATTGGAGGGTAAACATTTTTTTGCAAACAAATATCGGATTTTATCTAAATTTGGATCTTATTCTTTTTATTGTTTTTTTTTTTCTCCCAAATAAACAGATAATTGGATGTCGAAGGAGAGTATCTTCGCCCAAATAACGGTTTTATTAAAAATTTCGAGAACTGAAAAAATTAACTTGTTAACATAGAATTTTTATTTGAAATTGATGAATTATGTATTCTGTATTTTTGAAATTGAAACAAAACATTTTCATTGAAATGCATATGTGAGTAATTTGCAAAAAAAAATCGTGGAATGAGTAGAAAAATTTCAAATGAAACATTTTGCTGTATTCAAATGCGTTGTTTCCAAAGGTGTACTCTGCGAGTTGAATTGTAGAGTGAAGGCTGGTAGCTGGGCATTTTCTTCCGCCTACTCTCGGGCAACACTCGTTTGTTTCCTGGTGTATATTCCAGGAGATAAGACACGAGTGGAGAAGAAAAGAAAGGTCTCCAAGCCTAGCAGGATGATCGCGTGCGTGTAATCGGAGCTGCAAATCTTAGAATCACTAGTGCCGAGGGCTTTTTCGCATACCAAAACATCTCACCCTCTGGATCGAGTCTTTTCTAGTACATAAGTAACATCTCTTTTCGTGTGCAGTCTCTGTGTTCGTTCGCGTAAGCTGAACTTTTATCCCTTGTTCCTGCGTCACATGAAACGCGAGAATTCAATAATTCATTATAATACGGACTTATTTTAATACTCTTGCAATTCTTGGAATTTAATTTAAAGACAAAATACTTTCTTTTGGAAATCATGACATTTTCGATAAATAGTATATTTTCGACCTGTCGTTATGGGGTTTTCTACTCGCGTAGAATTTGGTGAGCCGAGCCATACGTGAGGCGGCCAACCACGCGAGCCAAAAATCCCCATAGCGATAGCCCAGGAACGATATTTTTTCGTAGTGATTTTCATTTTTCATCACGCTGTTTCGGAAGAGTTACTTTTCAGTCACTCTCCGTTGTGCG
>JAPYZM010001013.1:0-22531 GCA_030522845.1 Psyttalia concolor
ATCAAATTCTTTAATTGAAGAATAATTTCTTCACGAATGGCTCTAACTGATGGGTGGATAAGGGTATCGTTACGATGAGGTGGGTCTTCATCGTCGAAATTTCACTCATCCCGTTGTGAAAAAACAATATTAAGCTTAAATGAAACTCACATAGATATCCGTGATACCACTGTCCGCACTTCTGAAGTCCGTAGAAATATCAAGGAAATCCTCAAGACACTTATTTCACTCAAAACCGGTGTTCACTCGCGATGAAATAAATTCCAACTACTGTCAACAATCTCACGTTCACCTGTCACTGCGGGATTCAGCCNNNTTCGGGGGGATTAACAAAAGTAAACACAATCCGCCTTCGGTAAAACCCGGAACCGGGGCATGATTTCTGGTGTGAATAAACTAAACAATTACCAAAAAAACAATAATTGTCCAGGTATTAAATGTCAGGCAAAATGTTTTAGAATGATTCATCAGCAATCGATGCAGATTTGTACAAAGGAGGAATATTCCTGGGCTGTCAATTTGGAATAGCTGCAATGTACATATGGGCCATTGGAATTTTGGCAGCTGGACAATCGTCAACTATGACAGGCACCTACACTGGACAATTCGCTATGGAGGGATTTCTGAATCTCCAGTGGGCGCGTTGGAAGAGAGTCTTCTTCACTAGAACAATTGCAATAGTTCCAACATTTTTCGTTGCATTTTACGCTGACATTGGAGACCTTGGAGGCATGAACGAAGTTCTCAATGCTGTTATGACACTTCAGCTTCCATTCGCCACACTTCCTACTCTTGCTTTTACGAGCAGTGAACAGATCATGGGCAAATTTAAGAATGGAATGTGAGTTTCATTCATTTAATTTCTCTTTTATTTATGTCCAATAATTTAGGATTGAGTTCGATTTTTTCGACGTGTCAAATATCTCACCAATTTTTGCCGAAGATATTAGAATGATTTCTCCATCAATAATTTTTTTTTCATCAACAGATTTAACAAAATCATTGCTACAATGCTATCAGCAGCTGTAATAGCTATAAATATTTTCTTCGTAATTCAAACAGTGAATGACAAGCTTCCCAATCCACGCTGGGAGGTCATCGTGGGCATAATAATTTACGCTATTATTTATCTTGGATTCTGTCTTTATTTTGTTATTCATATGGCAATTGCCATGGGAGCCGAATGCCTCACGAGGAACAGGGTGAGTTATTTATTGAGTTATTCGAATTCTGCCTCTTTTTTTCAATTTCCACCTGAAAAAAAAAACGTAAGCACACAAATTTACAAATTGCAAAAATTGCGACCCTCTTTAGTTTGCCTTTATTATTAATTATTAATTATTATTAATTACTGTTATTGCAATGAATTTTTAGATTATCGCCAAATACGTTGGGGGCCCAAGTGAAATGACTTTTGCCCTGACGAATCCCGCAGTCTATGCCAGGTAAGACGGGAGTCCAGCAATACTCAAACCGAATGACAGTGAAAATTACAAGCCATTAGTTAGGAAAAATTTAGATTAAGAGAGAGTTTTTTTTATCCTCTAGTTTTTTAATATGTTTTAATAATGGAAATGTTCATATCATCGGGAGCTTGTGGTAATGGTTTTTGTCTGGAGCTAGGAGATGCCTGTGCCTTTGTAATTTTTAATAATATAACATAATTGTTTTTGTTTGTGGAAAGGGAATAACAAAGTTATTGGTGAAGTGGTGGAACCGAAAAATTTAATTTGACAATAAACGAATGTTTATTTTAGTTTTAATTGAGGATCAAGCACATTTTACTCTTAACTAAAACCATGATATAATTAATTGATTCAATTTATCATGAACTAATTAATTAATTAAATTATTTATAAAATTATTACATGATGAAATTAATTATAAAATGATAACTTGATTAGTTCTGCTGAAATTGGAATGTATTCACAAGAAAGTCGCGGAAATTGTCCACCTGTTCTCCCAATTCACTAATGACATAGTGTTAACAAATTCCAAAGTTGTTTATGCTATTGTAATGCATAATTCCATGGTTAATTGTGAAATTAAAGTGTCCGGGGCGCTTGTTGTCCACATTCTCAGGGTCAAGTCATTGTAAGAAACAATAAATTTAAATATAAAATTAATCATCGCTCGATTAACTCAACATAATTAATATTTCTATTTTTCTGAATAAAACTAACAAATGTATCATCAGGTGTTTTGTTATTAGTATTTTTAATATAGTTAAGAATTTCATTGAGTCACTACATTTCAATCTTTTTCCATCTTGTACTTCTAAAATACTACATCCTCTACACATCCTGATTTAATCGTTAATTAATCGAAATATTCCTCGTGGAAAGTGAACTGACAGATTGAATAAATAAATAAAAACACCAAAATATATAATTTTCAGGTGAATTACGTAATTGTCAATTTGGAATATTCATTCTAAAAGAAATGGTGACAATATTTTATTCCGACGTATTTTTTGGATTCTCTCAATTTTAGTGATTTATTATCGGAATCTGAAAATCGTATTTTCACGAGAGACATTAATGGGTTTCGGCTTGTCGGTGGAGGCTCTCGATTTTCAATGACTATTCGATTGTTGAGGGTGAATTTTACCACTTGAAAAGATGAATTCTTTCGTTCTCAGTTTTCATAACACCTCGGAAACATCTGTGGACTCTTAGAGGCCGATTTTATCGGATTTTTCCATGAATATCAGGCATCGATCACGGATTGCGATGAGGATTATAACGAGAATTTGTGATGGTTGCTTTCATGAGCATCTGTAACGTCCGGAGTATTTCTTTGTCTGTATTGAGTGGTATGTACTGAGAGTCATGAAGGAGATATTGGAAATTTACATTCCATCGATTTTGGAGATGAGAATTGTTTTTACTGAAATATAATATTTTTGGTTATTGATGTTGATTTTTTTGCTGGCGATACTTCAGTCTTCCTTGAGTGTTTTGTTTTTGTTGTCACGAACTCTTTGTGGGGTGGTAGCAGAAATTGTGCGGATGGGAAATTTGATAACTCGTCGTTTCATCATTTTAATAACTAAGATAAGTGAAATCTCGTACTGTAACTAACACTATTTCCTGACTCACGTTCGATAGCATGGCCGTGCGACGAATGCCTGATATAGATTTAGCTGATAGAGGTAGGTATCCACTGATTCACTGATTGAGAATAAAAATCTCTTGTTGATGGAATTTAGAAATTTATTGAGAAATAAAACGTGAAAATTCTGTGGCGATTATCG
Organism: Psyttalia concolor; assembly: GCA_030522845.1. Taxonomy (NCBI): domain Eukaryota; kingdom Metazoa; phylum Arthropoda; class Insecta; order Hymenoptera; family Braconidae; genus Psyttalia; species Psyttalia concolor. The sequence goes on from JAPYZM010001013.1 coordinate 3,257, forward strand.
ACTTTCTTGCTGAATAATTAGTTATCAGTCTTAAAAAGTTATTAAAATATTTATGGAAATTATTATTTGATGTTACTTCTTAATTCAGTCAAAAGTAAAGTATTTTATTTGTCTAAAATGACTGTTCCATTGAAAAAAAAAATACGACAATAATTCACGTTTTATCTCTTCAGTACGACCAAAAAAAATCCGTTCGGAAATATTGAATTCACAGCATTAATATTTGCTATAAATTTTTTTCAGAGTCAACCCTGCGTTCTCAATACAAGAAAACCTGAACGGTAGTTTCAATCCTCTCAGGCTGGATTGATTCTCTTATTCATTAGGAAAAACATTGGTAAAGAATGAGTCCATCAATTTTTCACCGATATCGCAAAATAAAAAAAATAATAGCATAATAGAAAAATGTTGAACGAACATTTCCAAATGCGCAAATAAATTTTTTATGTTTCCCTCTGGATTGTGAGATATAAACAAAAAATATCAGTTTTTCTCTTTTACTTTACACTTTATTACTGAATGATATTTGATGTTAAGGAAATTTTAAACTGAATAAATTAATATATTTTATTCTTGTTTGCGGATCCTCATTCCCACTATTTACTTGTTAAAAATCAAATGAAACAAATTTTGATGCCTCAGGATTATGTGGGGGATAAAAAATGGCTGATAGTAGGCCAACACTGCCCGGATGTTGGCCGAACGTCGGTCGTTCCTCATTCCCTATCGAAATAATTAACAGAAAATTCGCATGACAGTCTTTTATTATCACGTTCAAATTATGCTTAACATTCAGTTGACATAAAAAAATCACATCCAAGAGGTGTTTTTAAAATTACTAGTCCCGTTCTTCAGGTCCCGTTGATTGATTTGGCTTATTTTAAAAATATATATGCAGCTTAATACTTCATATTTTCCACAAATTTCTGGTAAAATTTCTCAAAAATAGTCCTCCGATTCTTTGATTTTTGTATTTCTATCGGTTTTGGCCATTACTTCGATGAACTTCAATGATTATTACGCACACGTCGAGACTTTGGAATATTTGTCATAATAAAGCAAAAAAAAACAAACTCTCGATATTCTCGATGAGGTAGATACGTCCTGGGGCCCCTGATAGAGTGTAAACATATGCACAATAAATTGTTAATATTTTCGTGTCTTCGTGTGATCGAGTCGAGGCTGATTTAATTTTTTTGTCAGTTAATCGAGAATTAATTTCATCTCGATGTTATATTGAATCCGTGGAGAGACGGGTGTAAGATTGGTTATGAACTCGTTTCGAACACCAGACCACAAACAAAACTATGAGTATAGCAACGAAGATCACAAGGAGTATGGCGAACGTCATTATACCTGAGACAAAAAAAAATAATTAAATTAATATTAAGTAGGGGAGAGTGGGGCAAAATGAAGAGGTTTGAATTATCAATATCTCGGGATCGCTCGAACGAAATTCAATGATTTTTTTTTATATTGTAGTTCAAAAAACGGAGCTTTAATATGAATGAAAAATTATTAATTTTTATTCTGCCGATCCCGAGTTATTGCCAATTGAATTTTAATCTCTGTTTTGCATCTTTCTTCTAAAATTGTCAACATTTAGTAATAAAAACTTCTGGAACTGACAAAATTCTGAGACAGTCTCTAAGTAATTTTTTAATTTCTCTTACCGAAAACCGTCCAAATACTGAAATAAACAACATCCGACGTAATTAAGCATTCTCTGTCCCAGTCCTCGGGGATAATGTCTCTGGTTAATTTTACGAATTGGGAGAGAGGACAAGCTTGGATGCAGCCTGGGAGGGTCAGCAGAGTGGGCTCTGCTGTTGAATTCTTGTACGAAATCGTCACGATGTACTGACTCTTTGAGTTAATCCTCAACTCTACGAGAACTGCTGCTGCGTAAGGGGGGCAATGGGTTTCGAAGAGCCCCAGAGTCATCAGGAGATTCGCTACAGTGTCGTCATGAGCTGAGTACATGAACAACTTTCTGTCAGGTACGAGGGTTTTCTTGGATTTTTCAATCATATGATCCAGCATTTCCTTCATCAGCAGTCCTAAATTATGAAACAACAATTGATTTCATCTAAAAATAATTTTTTAAATACATAATTCAACTCGTGTAATGATTCCTTTTTCAGTTCGTCGACAATGTACAATTGGAAATAATTGAAAAATCAATTCATCACAAACAAAACATTATACAATGCAAGGAAAAATTTGTGTCACGAATTTTTAGTTGCCCTCCTCTGGAAATTCTTTAGGCTAAAATGAAGATTTGTTGAGAATCTAAAAATTTTTTAAGTCATTCCCTAGACATTCCCCTTCCCCTTTGGACCGGGAATTCGTGACGCTAATTTTTCCACAGTCTTACTCCCTAGAGTTGGCATTAAAGTTTATTTACCCATTCTTAGTCTCTGAAGAATTTTATTATACGCGTGAGTTCGAAAGCTCAAAGCTGCGAGTGGTAGCATTTTAACCGGAAAAACAGATTTTGTCCAGGCTGGGAGAGTTCTGTTATAAAGACTCTAAAAGTAAGTAGAATAGAAGTAATGAGATAATTTTCCTTCCAAAATTATACAACGAATGCAAATTAATAAAAGAATTTTTTTCATTTCAATTGATCAATTCTTTTGGAAAATCCATGATGTCATTCATTTATTGGAATGATGACGTTTTAAAAGTGTAATTAAAACGTTTTAATTGTCTGAGTGTATCGTGATCTAGTTAATTACCTCAATAAATAATACATCGTACAAATAACTCAATTGCTCCAGATCATTGACCTTCTTCCCTGCCATCTTCGTGAGATAATCGAACAACTCCTGATGATCTTTTATGAGTTCCTGCATTTCCGGTGCATTGAGAACTTTATTCAGCTCGTAATTGTACCTGAATATTTGCCAATTAATATTTACTAAGACAGTAAAATATGGTTGAAAAGCTTCCTGGGAGAGTATCTCCGAATTCCAGCGAGATAAAGAACTTTGTTGAAAACATTTTAAAAATGGAAAAAAATTGAAAATATTTTATTTTTTATTTGAAAAATCTTATGGGATTTCTTTTCCCAGAATTGGTCGGTCCAGAGATTTTCGAGAGTCAATTTAATGAGTTAGTAAAATAGGTGGAGGTAGTTGAAAACGTTTCTAGACGTCTATCTGAATATCTAGGAGAGATAGAGAAATTTTTGGCACTCGATGTTTACGGCGAATCGCATTCTCCATTGGAAAAATATTGTGATATTGTTTGATAACTTCATTAATTTCAGCGATTTTTGCAAATCGATGTAAAGCAATGGAAATCTGAGAAAAATGTTTGACAATAATTTTACCTAGCGCAATACTTCTTCCCGGAGAGGACGTTATCCTCTTTCTCTAGGGTTGTGTGAACGGGGATTGGCATCCAGTGGATCTTGTCCCAAATTTGATCGCCCACTGGTGGATAGAGCCCGGCAAGATTGGCCTCCGCGGACATCAGAGTTCGGTCCACATCTGTACTTCGAACGTAGATATCGTAGAGGGAGTATTTGCGGGGTAATATATGGTCGTATCTAGCTCTCAACCATTTGCCGAGTTCCAGTTGCTGGTGTCTTCCCAGCTGAATCAATGACGAACATAAATTTTGGTATTGAGTAATAACTAATGTGACTAATTGAAATAACTTAATGGAGATAAGCCTCTGCCCTCGTGTTATCGACAGCACGAAGCAATTTGTCGGAGCTTAGATAATAATTTTCGCTCTTTTTTTAACTTGAGTTATCCTTGAGTGGAATTTACCATTGCGATGTGAGAGAATTTTCCAGTCAACGCTTGAATTTCAGTAAATTAAATTTTTCTGGTCTTTTTTATTGACGAATTTATCAGATTCATGGGGTAATAAAATTAAATCGTGAGTGAATTTGAGGGAACTCAAATAATACTAAACTCATTTATTAAAATTTTCATTGATTTTCGGGTAAGTAGGCAAGACTGCATCGCAGAAAAATACCGATTCTCGAAATTTTTGCATATGTAATACAACGGGTTCTTGTCTTACTCAACAAAATCTCTTACATTGGTCAATTGTCCGAAAGGTACAGGCCAGAGTGACTCATTTCTCCAGGGATCATTTGGGTATGGCTCCACAGGAGTTCTGTCCCCATGTCTGAAAATCTGAAAGGGAGCATAACTAAACAAAAAAATTCAAGGAAAAAAATGCATAAATGCCCCTGAACAATTGTTAACGGTTGCAATTTCCATGATAAAAATAATCAATCAGAGTAATAAAAAAATCAGAGTGAGAGAAAATATATTTTCTCTCTTTTTTTCTCATCAAATAATTGGCTAGAATAACAAATTTTTCTCAGATTTAAATATTGGTTAGTTTGTAATGTTTATATTGAAATATTCATTGTAAAATATTTTGCAGACCAAATGAATAGAATTGTATTTTTTTATACAAATTATGGAAGTTACTACAGCAGTCAATCTAAATTCTTCAATTGTTTCTCATTGTATTTACTTGCCTCCTTATGGCATCGTATTAAACAAAAATCAAATCAGGTGACAAATTGCACTCGTCATTTCCACGTACCCGCGTTGCAAGATAAATCAATAAGTGTTGGATCACGTGGAACATTCCACCACTACAATCGGTCCTACCCCTCTCATAAAAAAAAAAACAACACAAGAATTCTAGATAAACAAAACAAATGGACAAATGTCTCAACTCCAGACATAAAAATGTCAACAAGGCTAATTATTTCGTCCACAATCTAAAGAGTGGAAAAAAAACAAACCTTAAAAAATACCTGAATAAATATGAAAAATAAAGAAATGCAATAATGAAAATGAAGAACTGTTGAAATAATTCTAATAATTAATTTTTCTTCATTTTCCAATGAATAGCTGAAGAAAAAGGACTCTCCATATGTAAACGCATGTTCAACTCTTCACTTGCACTTTTGGCCTTGCTCTTGATACCCCATTCCCTGCCTCAATGACGTTTGGAGTGAAACCGCGTCAAGTGAAAGTGCCCCCAAGGTTACACTAGCAAATGTCAAACACGATTCTCCCCCGAAGTGAATGTAAGTTTTTCTGAGAGATAGGCTCACTTACGACATTAGCGAAGATGATAGTCCCCAGCTCCGGATCGTCTGCTCTGGACAAAGGGAACCCAATCGCACTCATAAACAACAGAAGACAAAACATGCCGACTAATTTAATGAGATTTAATGTGATTTTATCAAGGAAAAAATTGAGTCTAGGGGTGAATTTCACTGATTCTGATACATGTCTGGGACTTTCCAGAGCACCCAAACTCTTTAAGGATCTATTCTAGGGGAATATGCACTCGAAATAGAGCACAACCTGTGGAATACTAAATGCTAAACGCGGAGACACGCGAAACCTAAACAGATGGCTTTTGTAAATCACCGCCTGCCTGTCCCCGAAAATTTGGGTGGTGGGGATAACAGGGTTCTCATTGGTCGACTGAAAACTCGGGAACATTGAATTTTCATTGTTGAACGTTTCAGGGATAGTTGTGACGCTTTATCAGTGGGTTTTGTGTGATAAAAAAGCGTCGGAGGAGAACAATCGACTGGCCAATACGCTAGTAGGGGGGTGGACGCCTGGAGGAAGGAAATGAATAGGTTTCGGTGGGGAAGGCGTAGCTTGGATTCTGGAGAAGATAGAAGAATTTTTGTAGAGAACCGAAAATTTTCTTTACCGAAAATTTCATTTTCTATTTCAAAAAGTTTGTGGATTTTTTTCATACAGTAAATAGTTTACGAGATTTTTTGTGAATTACTCTCGAAAGATTAGACTACAAAATTTTCTGAGATAATAGAATTCTCATTTCACTGTTCAAAGCGCAAATTCTCTTTGTTAGAAACAATGAATGTTAATCTTTCTATAATTCTTCGTTGCTCGCATATGTTGCTGACGTTAGACTTCAAGGAAAGCCGATAAACTAATAAAGGAATGAACAAATATAAATAAGGAAATGTCGACAATTGAAATAAGACCTTAAATAACAATTGACTCATCTGATATTATATTTGACTAAAAATGTTCGACATACAAAATTCATTACTTATCCCACATAAATCTATATATTACATATTCTCATGTCTTGAATTATTTAAAAAACGATTCATCATACAATTTTATTCACCAAAACCCTTAAACATTGAAAAATAAAGCTGAAGAGAAAAATAAAAGCGTTCAACAATTAGAAACAAAAATTTCTTAATAATCTACAAAATATTGCAATAATTATCAATAAATGTGAAATGCTGCGAAAAATAAAACTTCAACATTGTTCGCTATAAATTGAATTAATGTTCGAGAAGATAATTCGTTTTTATGTTGTACAAAAATTGAAATAGTTGTGACTCTTTTGAACAATTTGACCTGGTCTACTTATCATTTATTTAGTTCAAGGTTTAAACGATGGAGTGGGTACTTATTCCGAACGGTATTGAGCAATTTTTCTCGGTTATTATTTTTTCGCGAGTAGTTCAACGAGGAAGTGGTAAACAGCTACTCATTGACGTCTCATTGAGTGCAGTTATCTCAATAATGCCTGAATAGAGGAAAAAAAATCGCAAGGCAATTTTTGTTGAAAAATTAATTCTCTACAGAAAATGTTCCATGATATTTTTCAATATATTCAATAGTTTCGGAGATATTGCCAATTAACGAAGATGCAAAACAATCAGAATTTACCATATCCGTATTGCATTAATTGCCCTCTCCCCTTCCAGTTTTATTAAATTTCTAACTTCATTTTGAACATTATGAACTTTTTGAGATGTCAAAGACATCCGGAATGCTCGAAGTCGCTAGAAATACACGATAAAGCGTTTATTTAGGCCCACATGCAGATTATTCTGCTGAATTTAAATCTGCAACTTCTTTATCAAGAACATCACATTTTTCTTTGACGATAGCGTTGCCCCAGCGATATGAAGCCTTGGACTACGAATGGCCAGAGGATCATCAGTGCAAATATCCGAGGGGAGCAGTCCTTCAGCGGCCACCACATAGGATAGACACTTGTTCGTTCCTAAAATGAATTAACACTTTTCACTCATCGATTGTTTGACCGTCGAAACCATTTGGCACTACTTTTAATAATTTTTTGCCCCTCAAAACTATTTTACAATGGTTTTAACAATTGTTTAACACTCAAAATCATTTCAACATCGTTTTGAGAGTCAAATAATTTTCACAATGATGTGACCCTCAAAACTGTTCAATATTTAATTAAAAATTCCTAAAAATGATCTCAACTCGAGCACTAAAGTCATCAGGACATTCCACCGTCTCAGCAGTCACTTCAAGTAAATATATTTAAAAATAATAATTAAAAATTGATGTAGCAAACAAAATCATATGAGAAATTTGCTTACGGGTTGTGGTGCCAGTGCCTGCAACGCCCTTCCCTCTAGCCCCCTCACCCTCTCAGTGATCCTGTCCAAATCCCTCTGGAGATTCTGCATCGTAACGGCAATTTGATTGAGAAACTCAGCATTGTCCTTCTTCTCCCTCGAGCGGCCTCTGTCTTGATTGCACTTGGTCTCCTCGACGTCACTTTTGTATCCATTCGTCAGACTTTTCGCCACTTTTGCATTGCTCGGAGTGCATTTTGTGATCGTTCTTTCAGGTACGACCTGTAAAACATGAATTATACAAACGAACCGACGAAAGCATATAAGTATTACTCTGATCAATAACTTAAAAAATAATTTTGTTGCTGTGAAAAAATGACCGTCAGTAACACGCCACATTAACAATTCACTATGGATCATTTATTGTCACATCACAAAAATGTGTTCCCACTTACTTCATGAGGGTCACATTGCATTTAAGTAGTGGCGCAATTACAGATGTCCAAATTTTTAAAAAATGAAAAAAGCTTCATTACGTACGTTAGTGACGGTCACATGACGTTCATATCCTTCTCACCTGACAGTTTTTCATTTCTGACATCATGTCGCATCTCTATATTCAATGAATGAATTTGCAGTTTGAGGTAAGTAATATTTTTAAAGAGTGAAAAATACTAATAACAAACTTTACATATTATTTCTTCATTTTTCATTACATCCTGAGTCATTTCCAATCAAACTTTGACGATTGAACAAAAAATCGCTAACTTATGCATTAGAAATTACGAGTCATTGTGAATTGCATAAAACATTGTCACGAGTAGTTTGTAAATACATCTCCCATTCGATGGAAATTTACCTCGACTGTGTCTTTGAATTCCTCGTCCTCACCATCTGTGTCGGGTGGTAGAGGACTTGCACTGTGACTACTTGCTGGACTTGTTTCCAAACTGCTTGATATATGTCTCGTAGGATTTCTGACTCTCTGAGGAGATGTTTCCCTTGATCCTAATGACAATCATTCGTTGGGAGTTGAAAGATTTTTTTTCAAATTATTGATTCATCTCTTGTTTCGTTATTTGCACGTGAAGAAATTCAAAATATTAGTGATCATGAGAGTAATCCAGTAGATTATTGTATCACCAATATTTGGAATTCTTTCACGGCCAAAAAAACAAGAGAGCAATTAATCGTTAATAATTATCCATGCTGAGAATAATATCATACGAACTTTATTTTTACTGTGGAAATTTGATTCTTTCTATGGAGATGGAAGGCAAATAAATAGTTGCGGCATTGAAGGAATAAATTCTTGAAGAAAAAATACAGAAGATAAGGATACAAGGAAAAATAAATATTTGGAACATAGAAGGAACCAATTCCTTAAAAAACTCATTAAGAATATGAAAATGTAAGAAATAAAAAATAATGGTAGCGTCGAAGAATAATTCCTCGAATGAGCTATTGAATTTTCCATTTTCCTGATTTACCTAGAGGAGATCCAGATAGTGGAGAGCCTGGTTGCGACCTCATGCGTTCGATGACAGGTCCGACAAGGAGTTCAAGGTCCTCAGAAGGTACACTCTCGTAAAATGCATCCAAACTCCCCAGGAAAGTGGCGACATTGTCGGTGTAGGACATGGTCTCGACGATCTTCTTTAACTCGTCCACGTAATTGTTCATCGCCTCCTGGCGACTCATGTTGCCGAGTCTCATCCAGGCATCCCATTTGGCTTTTCTCACCACGTCCCAGAAGGCCGGCTTCGATTGCTGGCAGGGACCCTCAGTCGCCTGTTTATAGTATGCGTAGAAACGGAGCTGGAGTTCGTGACTCGGTTGATATGCACCTGAGGATTATCAGAGATGGCGGGGTTAATTTTGTTTCTTTTGGGAATGACGGGCAAAAATGGCTGAAGTAGCTTTAATTTGTCATGTGATTGATTCTGTCAACTCTTTCGACTATTTTCACCCATTTTGAAAATCTTTATTTTTTAGCTAAACTGGTACAATTATCGGAATTGTCATAATCTCGTAGCTGGATGTTGTTAGGGAATTAGTTGAACAAGTTTTGTCCTACGATACCAAGTTCTCCGAAAATATTACGCAATTATTTAGTTTTAGTTTTTTAATGTGAGCAACTAACCAGAAGAAAAATAAATAAACCTAAAACTGAAGTTCAGAGTAACAATCTTCCCATTAATCACGAAATAATTCTCCCCTCACCGATCAATCCATCGAAATTTGCAAATCTCTTCCTCAGAATCATTATTAAAAGTGAGAATGTGAAAGTGTTAATCCAATTTTTTGCACCCATCAGTACCCAACAATATTCCCGTAGTTATTCTCACTTTCGAAACTTCACGCTGGAGCGTATCCTGAATAAAAACTGTAAGTATCTGTTAACGGATAATGATTAGAAATAGATAAAAACTTGAGTGATGAATGAACAATAATGGCATAACGAGGAGTAGCATCTCCCCTGAGAGCAAAAAAAAGATCATCAATAATGTATTAAGAGCACTAGATTCTTGACTTCAATGCATGAATTACCCATTCAATCATGAAAAAAAAAACCTGAGGTGTATTATGAAAATAACAATAAAAAATCCGTTTTTCTTACACTTTTATTTATTACGTCCTTTTCCCTACATTTCCCTGCAAATTTTAACAGTACAAAATTACGTGAAAGGCACGAGAAACCAGTGCAGATGTTAAAATAATTACCAATACTAAATAAAAGACCAAATACTTGAGGAAATGAGTGAAAAATGAAAACCTAAAAATCCCAATAATAAATGGAAAAAAAGCTGGAATAATAATAATTCTACGTGATAAAATTTTCCATATTTTCTCCTCTTCAATCATCGAAAGATAATGACTTGATGTGGACTTTGTCTCGACGCACACGACATCACAAATTGCCTCGAAAACGAGGTAATTGACGATGAAATTGTTGATGAAAAGTTCTTCCCCTCGTATTGATAAATTTCAATGGATAAAATAATTGTCTCCACCAGGTACTCACCATTTTTGGGAAGATTTCTGATGACATTGACAGCAGCATCGAATTTTTCTTCGGTGGTCATACCTTTCCTTTCACTCGTAACAATGCGAGTCTCTTATTTACGTCTTGAGTGTTAAAAACTCCGACAAATGAAGAAAAATAAAATGAAAGACATTCGACAGTTGCGTTCACTGCAACGACACTGCACAGAGAGTACAGCTAGCTCCGATCAACGAAAGTAGGTACTAAATGAAAATGAATGGAAATAGGTGAGGGATTTTTCCCAGTCCTTCTGTGATTTCTTTTTATGCGTTGGATCGACCAATGACGATTGAAATCGTTTTCACACTCGAGTTGAGGGGCTCAAAAGTCATCTGTACAACAAGTCCCAATGTAGAGATTATAGGGGAGATTGTAAGCTTTTATAAGGAGAATTTTATAGTGGTGGCGCCGGAACTATTATGGAGTTTGTATCTGTGAGTAAGGCAGGGCGCATCCTTATTACGGAAGACGTATCTGTGACTAATGTTGGGCGCGTCTGAGAACGTAGATGGTGTCCAATGGCCCTAACCTCAAACAATTTTGAGGTTATCTCCTGAATTTTCTTCACTGGATGGCGGCAATTGGTCATCAATGGGCGAAGTGCTGAATGTCTCACTGATAGAATTAAAGTAAAAAGCTACAATACAGTTTCATAATGCCCTTAATAATTGTGACAGGCATTCCCTCGAGTGGGAAGACCCAGAGAACTCAAGAATTGACACGATTTTTCTCGAACAAGAATAAGAAAGTTGAAATTGTGAGTGAGATTGAATTGATTGTGAAAAGTGGCTCTACCAAAAATGAATTCTACATGGACTCGAAGAGGGAGAAGGCCATCAGGGGTGAGATCAGATCGGCAGTGCAGAGAACCCTCAACTCTAGAGATATTCTAATTGTCGATGGGAGCAATTACATTAAGGGTTCCAGGTATGAACTCTATTGCTTGTCGAAGCTTTACAAGACTCCACAGTGCACAGTTCATTGTGATCTGCCCGTTGAGCATGCCTGGTTGATGAATTCTGGACGAGAAGAGGACGAGAGATATTTTAGGGATACCTTCGATGCCCTTGTTTTGCGGTAAATAGATTTTTTTAATAATAAAAAAATACTTGTCTTGGTGGTTTTGAAATAGTCAAAATAAACAATTTTTCAATGTAACCGTTCATAATTTTGAAAATTACTCGCTGTAGAAGACTAATAGTATTTTAAGCAATAATAGTACAATAACTATTATTTTTATTAAATCGTATACTTCGTAACGAGTGCGAAATGTAATTTTCATTTCAATGTGTCGGAAAAGTGACTATTCCGACACAGCGTGATGAAAAATATAATTAGACATTTTTATGGGAAACTTCATCGGCTCAAGGAAAGTATTGATCATATTTTATCCTAAAACGTAATCTTTGTGGAGATATTTGACGTACTGTTGGAAAAAAAATTATCTACAAAAGAAGAAATTCTTCTTTAATTCTCAACGAAATATTTGGATTGCCGACTTCTATTAGATTTACTCGATTATATAAAATGAAAATACAATGCAATCATTTTCAAATATTGCACTTTCAGGTACGAAACTCCGAATAATAAAAATCGTTGGGACAGTCCTCTCTTTTCACTGACTCCCGACGACAAATTACCTTTAGATGACATCTACCACTCGCTCTTTTCCGTCGATGCACCAAAACCCAATATGAGTACTCAATCGGTGAGACAACTCAATTAATTCAATTATTCTAAATGAATAATTAATAATAAATCAAGTGAATTAATAATAAATTCCTCGTAACTATAAAAAAAAATAATTTCTTTCAATTTTAGCCTGCAGTTTCTGCAACAAATTATCTATACGAGTTGGACCGGATTTCCCAGGAAATTGTCAATGTAAGTAATCCTTATCGATACCCAAAAATGAATGCGCGTGAGAAGAAAAATGTAAAACTTGAGAGCATAATAGATGAATCAAAGTCTATTTCCTCTCGTAATTTATTCCTATTTTATTTTAATTCATTTAATATTATGTTAAAAAAATCTTGTACTCAATTCTATTCTTCTTTATAGGCCATTATTACTGCAGATCAAATGGGGATCACAAACGATATAAAATTGCCTTCGTATGATTTAATTATCGAAAGGAGTACGAGCGCAGCACAATTGACAAGACTTAGACGACAATTTTTGACGTACAGTAAAATGCATCAAGTGGAGTTGAACCAGATAGCTCAATTGTTTGTACAGTATTTAAATAAAAGTATATAAAACGAGATAGAATTGAATAAGTAATTTGGGAAAGTTTACTTTTACTAATTCATCAAATTTGATTTTAAAAAATGTTTTGATATTTATCTGTAAATATGTGAAAAAAAAAAATTTAATTTCTTTAATCGCTGAATTGTTTTGATTCATCAATTATTCCAGATGTTGCAACTGTTGAATAAAATTTTGAATAAAAATTCTTTTTAATGCCGAATTTTTTATTCATTCATCAGACGTTTAAATTCAATTTTTTTTTTCAATCATAAATGTCATCGATAAAAAAAATTATGCAGAAAATTGATCGCTGGATTATAATTATATACAATAGTTCCTAGAAATGTAAATATTGCATAAATTCACGTTTAATAACAGAAAAATTATTGTTTTTCACTTGATCGTTATTGTACACGAGGATAACCGTAAATACGAAAGAAAATTTGTAGAACTACTTAAATATCAATCTCTCATTCACGTTGCGATAAATCTATCCCAGAAAATTAAGGATATGTGTAAATATTGTATCTGCAGGACGACACTGTCCAAGAGTTCAGTTGTTCAAGGGATAGAGTTTGGGTTAATTTTCCCCTCTCTCCCAGTGAGTAAAATCTCCTCAATTCTCTTAATTAATTGATCGATTGCAATGAATTAACTAAAAGCTTCGAAGAAATATTTAAAAAAGTATTTTTGAAATTGCATTTGGGCCACCACTTTAGCACTGATCAACATCTCAATTATCTCAATTATTTCCTTTCGAACGGAAGAAAAAAAATCTTCGATACAAAGGCACTACTGACATATTATAATACGATATAGGTAACTCTGTAAAAAATATTCATCCAATGATCTACTCATTTTTGGTCATACAGTTGATTTGTGCTGTGTGAAATATGCTTCAATTTATTAGATAATTTAGGGAATTCGGTGAACGACTCCCTCCTCTCCGCAGTATTTTCCCCATGAAAAATTCGATTGCTACGAAAAATGCCGCTTAATGAAATGAAATTGTGAAAAGTTGACTTTGGAATTTTTTTCCGGGGAAAACATCTCTGGCTGTTTGATTCTATTTGTTCTATAAAACAATATTTCATTTGTCGCTTAATTTGATGGCTCCTGCGTACCATTCACATCGCTGCCATTTCTGTGCTCGTGTGATACAAGTTTTTTCGATTTTCTGCATACGAAGTAGACACTTTGGTACTCACACTGGAGCATACTATTTGTATTTTGGGCGTATCGAGTTTTCATGCGAGTCTGCTCTTTCTGGGAAATTAAAGAATGGAAATTATTTTATAACTATATTTTCATGTGAAAAGCGTTAAATAGATATGGAAAAGTCGAGCCCATGAAAGAAAAATTATAAAAATTAGAAGAGCCCAAAAATAAAGTGATGAGAATTCAATCAAGTAAACTACATTTTTACAGTTAAAAAATTGCAAAGTTTTGGTTATTTTCTCAAGTCAAATGAAAATTTGTCGAAGAAAAACCAAAAAATTTGTGATATGTTCATCGAAAATATTCAAGCAAAAAATTATCATCGACATTTACCTCAATTTGAAATCCAAACCCTAGAATAACTTCTCTGACTACTTCGTAACTTGGTTCTATCGAGTCCTCCATAGGCATATCACTAAAATGATAGAGAAGTGGTCCCAGATTGATCCAAATACCCCCTGGCTTTAATATCTTGTGAATTGTTTCAATAAATTGAACCACATTGTTGGCACAGTCGATGAAGAAACAAGTGGCAACACAATCCCAGTGATTGCTGTCTGTGTATACCTGAGTTACAAATAATTTTTATGAAAATATTAGGCAAGTCAAATTGAAAAAAAAAATTAAATATTCTTCTAAAACTATAACTATAACTATATTAATTACTGAGCTATAACAAATTAATGAATTAATCAATGAAATACTCCGTAAACAATCAAATTGCCAAAAAACCTGAGAGAAGAAGGATTGAGGGACTTTTAAAATAAAAACAGAGTTATTTTTTTCTATTGGTAGATACCTCCAAGAAATCCCCAGCAGTCATGGAAAATTGTGCATTCTCAGGTAAATCACTGGGATTAACATCTGGGAACGAAATAGCCTGGGTTTGATGCCCAGCAAGAAGATTATTCATGTACTGATGGACCCAGGGATGCACTTGATATAAATTTATTCCTCTGCATCTGGAATTCATAAATTCGCGAATGTCAAACCAAAAAAAAAATAAAAAAAAAAGAGTTGAAGAAATGAAGACAACTATTTGAAGAAACTTAAGAGTAGAGAAAAAATCTGGAAAGGGTGTAAAATGAGAAAAGAACTTTCATATAATCAAGAAACAAATTAATTGAACTGAATATTTCAAGTACTTATTCAACACGAAGTGAGAGGCAAAAAGCATGAAGAGGGAGAACTCATTTCCTTGACAGGTGTATCCACGTTTAGCTATTTCGTATGCCAGTCTCCCTAAACCTGCACCTGGTACCAGTACCTGAACATCAGCTGCATTCCTGAATAGTTAGAAAATATTATCTCAAATGATAAGTCTGAGTCATTGTCACAATTGAATGAATTGAATTTAGATTGAAAAGAATGGGGTTTTGAATACTCGAAATATTTTGAGAACGAGGGGATTTAAAAATATTGTCAAAAAATCTGTCATCGAGACAGGGAGATGTTTAAAAAAGATGGATATTTCTGAATAGGGAATCACTCTCACCAAAACTCAGCTGGAAATTGTCCAATAATTTCATCGATAATAGGCTGATAGCAGGTATCTCTCTCATCCTGTCCCTCGCTACTCCAATCCCTCACCAACTGTTTAATTGTTGCCTGAACCTTCTCCTGATCAGCCAACACCGGCCGTGGATTGAGTGTCTGCAATCAGACCTACCTATATTTCACACAATAAAATAATTCATTTGTACAATCGAAATCATGAGGAGCATAAGTGGAGATTCAAACAATTCACTTGACAAGCGGATCAAATCATTCCCCCCGCAGCCGAGTTGAGAGTTCAAGAAAATTGTCAAAATTGAGAACATTGATAATTCAGAACATTATCATTGTGACATTATCATAGCTCAGTAAACATGCGATTATTGTATTATGGGATTTTCTGATTATATGTCAATGATGAGTCAAGAATAACGGAATCGATAATAAAATAAAATTGCGACGGTTAAAAGATAGTGACATTAAAAAAGGGATATTTTTCACTTAATGAAAAATTTAAAAAATTGATAACTACGAACATTATCAGAGCTCAATAAACATGCCACACACCATGGAAATTTGCCTTACACTGTCGGTATGTGCACTCGATGGATTGACATTCTCGAAAATGTGCGATACGTCTTTTATGATGAGCTTTATTATCTCGTCATTGTTTTCTATGCACAGTTTGACCTCCTGCAGGTGTTCTCTGTATTTTGTCAATAATTTTTGATGCTGGGGGGGCAGGGAGAGAAGGTAACTCTCAGTTTTCTTTACTCTTTGCAGTGAGTGCGGCCTGAAAGGATAATTAAATTTTTAAAGGAACAAAGAATTGTTGCAATTTGTTTTTCATTTTGAGCAATGGAAGAAATAGTGAGAAATCTTTGGTAAGCAAAATGATATAACATTATGAAAAACTCTGTTCTCTCTTAAATAATTTATTATCGACAATTCAATAGGAAAACAATTGGAAATACTGAAGTAATTATTATAGAGTTTGATGTACTCATTTTTTTCCTGTGCGACCTGTAAAAAAATATTCAACTGCTACACTAGAATTTCAATTATGCAATAACATTCTCTTGAAAGAACATGAATGATAATTGAAAAAATCATACGAAATCTACTGAGGACTATGAAAGCTGCAAAAAAAAATTGAAAATAAAATAAAAAATATAAAATAAATAATAAATGACCTGACTAAACAGCATTGAACAGAGTCTATACTAAAAATAGCCCTGAAAATGGGGAAAAAATTTAAAAATGGACAAATAAAAAAATTGAATTCTTGGGTAAAGCCCACAGGTTATGTTCACTAACTGAAAACAATTTTAAAAAACAACCATTGGCACCGCTGGGACACCCCCTGAGCGGCTCAATTATATAATGACCTCAATTCTGTAATTCATAAAATAACAGTACAATAATACAATCCACTCACTTGTAATATTTGAACGCCGAGACGATTCGTTGAAAGTGTTTCCTCTCCTCCTCATCCTCGTAAGAGTCTGACATTTTCTTCTTATAGCCATCAGCCATTGCCTCCATTTCAGATTTAGTCGCGTGTTCGTTGTGAACGAACGAAGGATCTTCAGATTTTTTATTGAATCAAACTCTCTCGTTGAGCACTTTATTTTGTTTTATTTTTGCGTTGATCTTTTTCTTGTTTTTCTCTTTTTGTTCTGTTCTGATCGTTCTCGCCTCCCCTAGTTCAGCGTGAAATCCACGGATTCTCCCTTCTCTTCTTCATCGAGAAATTTTTATTGTGAACAGCTGATAAAGCGGTTTTTGCATTATCTGCTGATGTCCACAAGAAATCGCCGGTAAAACAGAAAATTCGCACATTCTATAGAAACCTATTGAATTTTCAGGTTTGGCCATTTTTGCGTTTTTTTTAAAGAAGATTTTATGGAAACTCGTCTATTAAAAATTTATAGAAATTGATTTGTTATAAAAAACAAAATGTTATAGATTTTTCAAATTCTCTTTTATTTCTCCATAAAAGAAAACAAAAATTTGGAAAATTGAAAGACAAAAATTTTTTGGAAAATCTCTTATTAAATAAAATTATATAGAATAAATAAATTCTACAACTTTTCATATAATTTCAATTATTAGTAATTTAATTAATCCCGTAAATCTGCGGAATTCATTGAGAGAATTTGCCAGAAACCGAACAAATAAAAAAACAAGAGAATTTTGCTTTAAAATGGTTTGGTTTGTTCAAAAAAAAATTTGAACAAAAAATATTGGGAGTGAAAATTGGACATTCTAGAAATGAGTCAATAAATTCATTCAATAATTAATGGGGCTTCACAGCGATGTTATGTTGGGAATTATTGATGTCGAGGTCAGATAATCATTGCATGAGATTGTATTTCGGAAAAGGGCAGACATTTTGCCCCGCATTGGTGAACAAAATTCATATGCATAATTCAGTGGCTTTTCTCTGAATCAGGAAAAACCTGAATTTTTAATCAATCGAAATTCATTGGATTCCCGTCTTATGTGAACCAATTCCGTTAAAATGGTGGTGGTCAAACATTATTTTCTCAAAATAAAAAAAATACTCATTTTTTGATAGGAACAAAAAATTGAGTATTTCTGTTGAATTGGGAAAGATGAATTCTTAATCAACGTAAATTCATCGGATTCCCCGCTTATGCAGGCGAATTCCGTTCAGATGTTGGCGGTGAAACTAAAAAAAAAGAAATTTAAAAAAGATGGAAGAAACATGAACGCATAATTACTTTTAACGAGCGCCAGTCTGCGGTTTAATGGACAGTCCGTTAGTCACATTCACAAAGCTTTGGCTGCTGCATTCTTGGGGAAACTATCATGATGAGCTTCAAGGGGGGAAAATTGAGCAGGTGAAGGTTTCTCGTTGTTTATCAGGGATGAAAGAAATTTAGAAAAAAAAATTCAGTAAAGTCTGAAGGGAAATTTCGTGAATTTCCGAGTGACATTTCATTCTCTAAATTTTCAAATCGCTAGAAATTATTATAAAAAAAAAATTTGATACTTTAATATAGTTTTGTCAGTTTAAGGATATTCTCCAAGAATATTTTGTACAGAAGCTTTAGCTTTTCCAACGATTGTGGATTGTGGTCCACCGGAAAATTGATACAAAATTTGAGTGGCAAATGTCTGGAATAAATTGCCTGAAAAAAATATTTTCCCCAACAAATTTTTTATGAAAAAAATCTGTCTGTCAGCTAAAGTTTCCTCAGCTCTTGTGCTTGAGCTTGAAGTCGAGTCATTGGCCTGAAAAAACCTTTGCGAGATTTCCAGGTGGTCATTCCCCACCACAAAGTGACTGGATTCTCAGCGAGGGGATAACAATTTCAGGTGGGGAGTCCGGTTGGTCACTTTGACGCCTTTGGCATCCAGCAGCCGAGACCTTGAACCAGTAAACATCAGTGAATCAAGTTGTGAAGTGGTCGAGGTGAAGCGATAGTCTTGTACCTCAGCCAATTGTTTGCGTATTAAAAGGTGACCCAGGCGTTGGGGGAAAATCACAGAATACATTGTTAAATTAGCCTATCATGGACCCATGTTCATCATGGCAACTGATGTTTATTCTTTGTGTCGTGAGACCGAGTCAACAGTGGCCGGCGTTTGGATTTTGGTTTCCAGCGTTGGAAAATTCAAATGAGAGGAATAATTTAGGAGAACAGGAGCAGTCCAGGGGTTAGTTCCTTGTATTTCTGAATTCTGGGGATTGATATTAGGGACTGGAGAATCTGGAGGGCAGTATTTCAGAGGGAATTCGAAGGAGCCACATGAAATTGTCATTTTCATCACGCTGTGTCGGAAAAGTAACTTTTCAGTCACTGTCTGCTTCACGTCGAATGACTGAAAAGTGCTTTTCCGACACATTGAGATGAAAAAT
>JAPYZM010001014.1:0-22205 GCA_030522845.1 Psyttalia concolor
ACTTTTTTCACGTGTTACGAACAATATTTTTCATCTCAATGTGTCGGAAAAGCACTTTTCAGTCACTCGACGTGAAGCAAACAGTGACTGAAAAGTTACATTTCCGACACAGCGTGATGAAAAAATATTATTTGTCCCGTCAAATATTCTTTAGACAGGATTTAGCTTTAAATTCCTGTCCAAAGAGTCAATAAATTGGCAAAATTAGGGGCAAAATTAGGGGTTTTCCCAGTGCAATTGTATCGAAAGAACATATTTCTAGTGATTTCGAGTGATAATAGCAAGAGTCAGAAACAAACTTTCCCGCAAGTATCGAACTCTATTTTTCATCACATTTCGCTCAAGGATTGTAGACTAGTATATTTCGATTCGATTACGGGAAATTGCTTTTGGGCTCGTGGGAAGTTCATCGCACACGCAAAAGGTGAGTGCTATAATTCCACGAGTCCAAAAACGCTATTCCCGCGAGTATCGAACCCCATTTTTTGACACAACGTGTGCGAAGTGAAATTTTACGCCCGCTTCACGTGCACAAACTCTCACTTCGCACACATGGTATCGAAAAGAAAAAGTATGTAATTGTTATTGAATATTGAATATTTCTCTGTGGAAACCAATTCGACTATCGAATTGCAATTGATTGAAGCTTTCTTAATCCCATGGACAGGACTCACGTACATTCGATTGAAGTGGTTCATCGAACAGATAATCGTCAACGAAGCGAACCTGCATAAAGACGCTTCTTGCTGGAACACATGCAATGATTATGATATAGCGGAGTTCATGAAATATGGAGACGTTCCCTCCGAGGGGACTGACGTGTGCCAAGGAGTCATCCATAAGTGCTATCTGCAGTCATTGGGATTGCTGTGTCAACCGGTAATAGCAGAATTTTATTAATCACCGAAAAATTTGGTGAATTCGATAGAAAATCCTATCCCGCGTTCGGTTCGCGGTCTGAAAATATCCGAATTTTTTCTTCAGTTATTTGCGGACTATATATATTGAGAAGGAATTCCTACCTATCCAAAATTCTCTCCATCCAGTAATCCCACAGTCCTACCGTAAAAATGCGGAACGCATTCCCCTACCCAATTCCCAACTGTTGTATTCAAGTTCTGATGAATTTCGAAATAAAATAAATTTAATGGCAACCTCGAAATCGATTAAATTTAGGGGTAATAAAATTTTCCATAGGATCCTCCAAAAACTGATCGACAGAAATCCAACGCCGATTTTCTTCTGCAAACTCGCTAGGCTACAATATTGAATATAATTCCAGGTACCAAATACGAACAGACGTTACGGAGGAATCAAGGGAGTTACTCAAATGCGAAATCGTTCCATATGCAATGAGTGGAGTCGGGAGACTGATGATATTTACTGGGTTGAAAATTCATTTTTCGATAGGTGCGATGTCTGCACGTGTCTTTGTGATGATTTCCGCAATCCGTATACCGTTAGAACATTCAGTTTGAGACCTGTAACGTCAGATGTTGATACCAATATGTGAGTATGGTTCACTGTTGCATTTGAATAACGATTACACTTGCACAAATTTAATCATTATTGCAAACTGTACAGAATTTTAGAAAAATTTGATTAGATTCGGAATTGTAGTTCTTGTAAAAATCACCATTTCTACTGTATTAAAAGAGTCAAACCTGAATTTTCTCCGTTAAAAAAATTAATCAGCTGAGCAAGAAATACTTGGAAAATTTCATCCGAAGCAATTGGAGAAAAAATTCGGAATAGAGTGTGTTCTATCAAAATAGTATATTTTGTAACGACTGCAAGAAATATTTGCAGCACGTGTTACGAACGAAATTGTTCATCACAATGTGCCGGAAAGTGAAAAATTTCCTTTTCACCATCGTGAGATGTAAAATAAAATTTTACTGATTTTTCTATTGAATATTTTCGATTGAACACTTCAATAAAAGCGGACAAAAAATAATACAGCAATAGAAAATTCGGTCAAAATGCAGTAGAATAGTCAAACGAATTCCCTAGGCTTTTGTCAAATTTCAGGGTCGTAACTGGAATGAGATTTCAAGAGATGGGGGGTATTATTTATATTGAGGTTCGGGAGGCACGACTTCTCAGACGGGGAGGTATTGACATCTCCACCCAACGATGGGTCCCTACCGAGGCTTTTGGTAATTCTGATTCCGGACCATACAGCGATGATTACTTCACAATGCGGTATTTATTTGAGAGGAGTGTCAGTTTGAATACCTTGAGCACTGCTGATCGGCATGTTCGCGAGATGATTCTCACGAAGAGTCCGCAGAGAGCAAATTACTCTAGGGTGTTGACGGGTACGTCTGGCGACGACTGAATTTATTTGAGAAACAAAAAACATTAATTGTCTATTTCCCTCTTGAATTCCCTTGGAAGTTTTAAAAATGTTTTCAAAATTCAAAGTATCAATTTAAGGTCTCTTAGAAGACTAGAGGAAAAGAAAAAAAATGAAACTTGCTTGTTCAAAATTGATTATGAAGTTTCAAATTAATATTTATTTGGATGAACAATTGAATGAGAATTATTTAACAGGCGTCAGATTAACGAGGAGCCGAGCAAGCGCTCAATTGGCTATTGGGATCAGATTGACCGCGGCAGACATGACGTCAGGAAGACTGATTAGGGAAGATAATTGGGATGGCTGGGTTTATCCCGAACATCAGGGCGGGTGCGTTCAACGATAACTGACTCAAGATGACGGTTATTAATTGCCAAATTAATTACAGAACTTATGAAATCAAACTAGAGGAGCCCGACATCCCCATTTATGGCCCAGAGCCGAATGTCGTAGCCAGAGGCGAGAGGAAGTACATCAAGTTCCAGCCAACTGACAACATAAAAGATTTCGGACAGACAACTGTTCCATTTCTGGACAGTCAAGACGTCGTCGTGGAGCCTCCTATTCCGCTCTCTGGGGCTGGATTGTACTACAAAGGACAGAGGGGCTATGGTGGCTTCATTGGACTCAAACTGATGTCTTTTGATTTTGCAGAACTTATAGCTACTGAATTATCGCGGTGGTGATTCCCGCGAAATGAAATTTATTAGTCGTTACAAATTAGAAAAAAAATTAATTTTCAGTTTTTTTCTTCGATCAAATTTACCTGATGAAATTTCAAAGCCACGACAATGATACATTTAAATCAAATAAAGTTTATTTGAAATAGTCTAAAATATCAATTAATAGGTTTTTTTTATTTTTCAATTGAAAACCACAATATATCTATATAATTTTTATATAATTCTATAAATTTTTTTGTTTATCTTCAATAAACGCCGATTTTATTATGTATAAATTATTTATTTGACACGATGAAACCCTTTCTTCAGTAACCAAGTAAAGAAGATTATTTACAAGTGATTTTTTTCAGGTCAGAAAGAAAAATTCATATAAAGATTTTTATTTCAATTAAATAATCGATTTGTCGGTATATACCTACACACAGTAATTGAAAATTGTTAATCAGTGGCTGTGGTTGTAAACAAAAGGTTAATAAATTTGTTAAATCAATCAGTGGTACCGCTTACGGACGTCCACAGGACGAGGGCAATGATCGAAGTAGCTTAGCGTGTCCTCACTTCGAAATAATCTCGCATGCGCCAGGATCCCAAACAACCCTGGCTAAAGTAAAGGTCGATTGAGTGAGGTAGAGTTCATCGTAAAGCCTCGAGCCACTCGGGTCGTTGGGCCCACCATTTCATATCCGTTCAACTCATTGTGATAAAGCTTAATAAGCGCTGAAAAATATGGCTGACGTTAAAGAACACGCCAAACCCGAGCAGGAGGACGACGAGAACTACGCCATCAGGAACAATGCGGATCCCAAAAATATGCAGGAGTTGACGCAATTCGTGAGTTATCAATTCTCCTAGTCTAATTCATGTTTTTCAGTGGGGAAAGTCAATTAATGATTAACTGGTCATTCATTTTTAGGTAGAGACGTTGCTACAGGGAATGCAAGACGAGTTCCAAGCAATGTCGGATCAAATAATCGGGAGAAATATCCTTTTCGATAGTGAAGTTATCCATTCGGCTTTCCATATTTGGAGAAATGGGGTCACATAACCTGCAACATCCCTGAATTATTTCGAGATAATATTCGTGCTTCGAAAAATTCCACTTATTCTTTTCTGATTTTCTGCCAATGTGAGACACTTACGAGCGATTCGATGGTTTTCAAATAATAGCGCGAAAAAATACACTTCACGAACGTGTCTGGTATTACCGCCAATGACGGTAAATCCAAATCCCTCAAATTCATTAAATGTATTCGATTTTTTTGTTTCGGTTGATTCGCAAATCAGAGAAAAGAAAATGATATATGAATACTTATTCATAGAAAATTAATAGAATTGAGGAGAAAAGTCACTACGTTTTTCGATGATTTTTTTTTCAATTATAAAAATTATTTTCCTATCGGCAGAAAATCATTAAAATTCCGTATTATTCACGTTTTTATTGTTAATTAGCAGCTCTCCACCTGCCTTTTACTTGAATTTCCTGTAAATTTCATCTCAATAGAATTTAAATAGGAAAAACAGTCCTCATTGCTTTCAATATGTATAGATTTATTAAACTTGACGTATTGAATCCTTAATAATAAATACTAGACGAAATGGGCAATCGAATAGACGATCTTGAGAAGAACATCGCCGATCTGATGACCCAGGCTGGCGTAGAGGGTACAGACAAGTGAATCCATTCCATCCAACAAAGAACTAACCAATTCAGCAGTTTCCACTGAGCCATAATTAACAATATCATTTGTTATCACTGAAGTTTATCAATAAATTATACATTTTTTTGGGAATAATATTTTTGGTTATTATTTGGGGTTTTTCAGAAGGAATGGTTCTTCATTCTGAATGAGACTGGAGAGCTTTGGCCTCGAAAGATTGGGGGAAAGAGTCTCAGGACGAATCTCCTGGGGGACTTTGGGATCACTGTTCTCGACAATACCTGGTAAATTCGATTAATTGATTTTTTAGGTTTCATTTATTCGGGTGAATTATTAGGATCTTTGTTTGGGTCTCACTGGCCGCTGCTGAATTGATTCTTCTGAGTCTTCTTCCTCGGTAGAGTCTGCATACTCCTCTACCTGGACCGAATCTGATGATGCTGCTTTGAGAGAGTCCTAAAATAATGAACAATTGGTTTTTCTATTATTATTGATTTCATAGTTTGAGAATGACAGGTAGAAATATTGAATAATAATAGTAAATTTTCTTTGACCGAATTCTGTAAAAGAAAGTGTTTTCAAACAACAAAAAATCGACTCATTTTTATTGTCTGAAAATGTCGCGAAATTTAAGAGCAATTATCACATTTTAATAGAGATTTTTTTTTTCTCGACACGAAGACGATTTCTGTTATAGTTTATTCAAACAGTCATAAAGTTCCACATTTTTCACTAGCGCTTCTTTGAAAGGTATATAATTGTGTCTAATGGCAAAATTTTTGGTACCTTTTGACCATACGAGTTTTCCAGAATTATAAATTACACTATTTTATTAGATATTTGCAGAATAATTTGTGTACAAATTGAATGCTTAGCATAAATAGTTGTCGACTTACGATTGATTCTGCAGGTCTGCTAGCTAATTTTTTTAAATTTAATGGCGAGGATGCGAGACGACTCCCTAGATTCCCCAAGGAGTGAGACTGACGAAAAGATGTTCTTCTCACAGTGTCCAGCCGTGCCATGGTATCGGAAACATTGAGAACCTCTCGAAAATCCTTAGCATTAATTAACCGATCAGTTTTTGATAAAAAAGTTTGCTTATCTTGCAGCTACAATAAATTCTACATTAATTAATTGTTTTAGAAGGTAAGAATTACCCCACTATGTTCTCCTCTGGCTACTTGATAGTCCTGTGTGCCACAGATTTAATTTAAATACAAACAAGAATTGTTCTAAGAAATGTTTTGTTATTTTATTTGTCTCACCTCTAAATCCTTGGCTTCATCAATCTCCACAATATCGCGATATGCCTTCGTCAGGAGTTCAACTGCCTTCGTGTGGAAACTTAGCTCGATGGTGACGAAATCAAGGAGCAATTGCTTGATGTCCTGAAGTTTCTGCTTCTCGAATGAATCTATTTGCTCTTCAAGACCCTTTACAACTCGAGATACTTCGACTGACGCTTTCATCAGCTCCGATTCTGCCTGAGACTAGTTTTTTAATCAGGAAACATTCCGTAAAAATTGTGGACGAATTTCACCAGATAATTGAATCGAACGAAATTTATCGAGAAAATAAATAAAAATACAGTTAAAATAGAAACTATTTACATTCATCAATGAACCGACGGTAGTGGCCGTGCGGTTAGAGTGCTAGACTGTGGCATGCCGATGACACGGGCTCGCTTCCCGTCATCGGCAGTCAAAATTTGTCAAAATTTGTAGCACTCTGATCTCACGATTCACTGCCGAGCGATAGTCTCGTAACAGAGACGACTGTACCTGGCCAAGGTTTTCCCCTGAGGGTGAGGTTTTTCCTTGGTCCTTGGCGAATGCGGTACAGCAGGGTCGGGGGGTGGGAAGGGTAAATACGTAACAACCCGAAAGGGTATACGTGAGGACAGGAAATACATTCCTCAATGAACAAATATTAATTACTATGTCATGATAAAATTCTTTTGATTGAAAACATTGTATAGAATAAAACTTTGGGATTTTTAATGAAACGATACTCATCGATGATATAAAAATTTGGAAAAAAGTAATGCCATTTCTCAATTCGTTATGACTTAATTATTCAGTATTTTCCAAAAAGGATACAATCAATTGTCTATTTCTAGGGTTTCTCTCTCGAACCTTATCCAATTGTCTTTGTTTAACAACTTCCCTGTCCCTCGCTGTGAATGTTTTCTTTACATCCTCACGTGCATGCTTACAAACTATCGAGTATTGAGAGAGAGGAGCAATGATTTTAGAGTCCAATCTTCGAACTTCGGCATCTCTAAAAAATGTCAATAGTATTGAGGATAAGAAATTAAATCTTTACAGATAAATTCTAAAAATTATTCGCGAAGATTTAACCACCTGTAATCGCCAATAACTGACAAAGTTGTTGAAAAATTTGTTAATCCACTGCTCATAGATCGATTAATTGTCTCCGACTCTGCATACGTTTTTATCACTTTCGCAATCTCATCATTTTCATCTCGTAATCTACGCGTGAAAGAAAATTAAAAAAGTGAAAATTGTGAAAGAAAATACTGGGTGGGGTATTTGATTTTATTTTTATTTTTCGAAAATATTGCTGACTTCGAGAAAGATGAGAGCATTTTAACATATTTTTTTTCGTCTGAACAAGAAGAGAGTGTCGGGAAACCAACTTGTTCGAGAAAAGAAATTAGATTTTCTGTTGCTCATGAATTTCAAAGAAATGAGTAAAACCGAAAATTATACCATTTCGTTTGCTTCACAGTTTCAGAACTTATTTTCAAATCGGTACTGTCAAGCAAAATTTTGTTTTTTTTCCTAAGTCATTCATTAAAAATTGAGTACTTGCCTGGCCACTTTTCTCGTGAATGCCGCGAATACAGAGCACAACTCAGCGAAATGTTTTTCCACCCCAGTTATTCTATCTTGAACAAACTTCGCCTCTTGCTCGCTAACCAAAGAAAAAAATACTCCATAAGAATTCTGAAATTTTTATTTTCTAGTTCTCTCAAAAAGAGAAAGAGAGCGCAGAGCGGGAGAGTAAAGGAGGACTCACCAGACGGACCCATGCGATCTCGACCTCAGCATTCCGATAATTAATTATGAAATTCGCAGCTATGGAAGTTCTCGGAGGGTTTTTCACCTCCAGTTATTAACGCAGATTCTGTAAACGTCAGTTTTGTGGGGTTGTTTTGTTATTGGTAACAGTTGCCTGAAGGCAGGTGGTCGCCAGGTGTAGTAGAATATACCCTGTCTATATTATCGTGCACAGCTACAGTACGTTTGCCTGTTTGACCCATTGAACAAAATTCACTCAGTGAATTTTAATTTTTTTATTGTATATTAAATGATCTTTTTTACGACTGCGAAGGAGTGACCAGCACCACTTCCTATTAAGACTCCTTTGAATTCCATGGGAATCGATATCTTTTGGGGGAACCAGAGGTTTTCAGTGTGGCCGTTTCCACAATTTCCATGCTCGTTCCAGCCCCATGAGTAAATATCCCCTTTTGCTGATGAAAAAAATTTTTTTAATTAATTTTTCTCAAGGACAGATATCGCAAATGAGAAAAGAACAATTTGAAGAAACTCAAATTCCCTAGAAAATTCCTTTAAAAATATTTCTGTAACTAAAACTAAAAATTTTTGGCTCATAAAAAACAAGATTTCGTGTAAACTTTTGGATAATTCTTCCAAGAAAAAAAAGAGTTTCTTCGCGAAAATTCTTAAGAATAACGTAAAAAAAATTACTGTCGAGTGCAATATTGTGCTCGGATCCAATCTCTAACTGTTCAATTTCGCCCAGACCACTCAAATTCCTCGGAATCCAAGGGAAATCTTGATGAGAGTGCCCCAACTGTCCATATGTGTTTCTCCCCCAAGTGAATACCTTGCCATCTCTCGTGAGGACCGCCGCGTGAGTCCACCCACATCGCAGCGTCGCAATGCCCTCAATTCCTCTAGTCAATTGTAAAGGAACCATTTGATTCTTAATCGTATTCAAATCAGCCCCCAATTGACCCCATTTATTATCTCCCCACGTGTAAATCACGCCATCATCCCCGACAGCTGTGCTAAAATATTGCCCACAGGAGATGCTCTTGATTCCCGATATTCCTGGAACTGCAGCAAAAAAATAATCTAAAAGTTGTTTTCATTTTAGTGATAAAGGATTAAATTATGAACCCCAAACGGAACTAGTGGATTATTCGGCATATTTTCTTTACCAATTATCTCTAAAAGTAAATTAATAATTAAACGATCACTCGGTTTTAAAATTTTAATAATATCCATTCTTTATCGACTTTTCCCTTTTTTTCTTATTTTTCACTAGATTATACATGCATTATAATTTTTGGGATAAAATACTCAAATACTTCGCTCTGATTGGCTGTAAGTCAAGTGAAACTGTTCATCGGAAGAATTCAACAACAACATTTGTAATATTTTAGCCGAGAAATTCAAATTGTCTTTAAATTTCTACAAAACGTTTTCTACCCAGCAAACAGGGCGTCGACCATTTATTCACAAATTGTCCTGTTACATTTGAGATGCCACTGGCAAAAATTGTTCTCTGGGTATTGAACATCTCATTAGCGATCGCCATAAATAATATAAAATTCACTATAAATTCAATAGAATTATGACACGAATGCTTCACTATTTTCTATTAAATTTCAAGTTTTGAATTGTTGTGAGATGAGCCAGACAATCAATTATAACAGATGACTCCTCAAAAATCAATTATAAATCAATAAAGGTAAGAATGTCTGATAATTACCAGGTACAAAGGCGCCAATTTGTCGTACAGTCTCGTCATTTGCATCGATAATCCCTAGCTGAGCTTTACTACCTGCGCCGGCTACCAATATCCGGCCGTCGTCAGTAAGAAGAATGGAGTGTCGCAAACCCATTGCAATTCCTTTGACTCTCGAGGCAATTTCTATTTTATCGGGAACACATGTATATCCACTAGCACTTCTCCCCAATTGTCCAAAAGAATTGGATCCCCAGGTATAGACTTGGCCATTTTCGGCGAGGGCAATCGAACTATCCCACCCGCAGGCGACATCCTTTATTCTTATTTTCCTGAGGCTATCGATGACTTGTAGATTAAGGGTTATTTTTGACCGTGGAATTCCCGCTTGACCTTTCTTGTTCCAGCCACACGAGTATAGTTTACCAGTGTCCTCTAGTATGAGTGTGTGACCTGCACCACCCACTATTTTAACTATTCTCGAGGGATTTAAATTTGCTCCAGAGAGGTCTATCTCTGCGGGTAATTGTGACTGTTCGGATTCGTAACCAAGGCTCAATTGTCCATGAGAATTTGCACCCTAAAATTAGTCCAACACTCTTTCACGGGCACTTGGGTGCTTTTAAATATTACTGAATTATTAACAGAATGAAATCAAAATTTATGTCTCCTACTACTATTTACTAATTACTACTTACTTCACTATTACTTTTAACGTGGATTAATGTGAGTTCAACAATTATATGATCTGTTCAATTGGATTAAGGTTCTTCTCTATTGTTGTTGACTACTTAAAATTATTTGTAACAATTTCCGAAAATGATTAAAACGATTATCTCATTATTTTGAGAGACACGTAAACAATAATTACATCTAACTTTCAAGTGTTCTATAAAGTAAATAAATAATTGAGTTAATTGAGTATTTTTGTTTAGCCATGCCATTTTTAAGTTTATTTCTTCAATTCGTATTTTTCCTTTTAACAAAATCACTGAGGTTTCGAAGTTTCAAAAAATAATGGTGAATGGAAAATTTGAAAAGGAATTCTTCGGACTGGCGGGAGTGTAGATGGCGCTGTAGTAAAAAATGTGCTCACACACGTGTTGTCTCCATCAGGTGATCTCACATCATCACGAACTGACTTTGTTAAAGACTTAATAATTAAAGATTGACTCACCCAAGCGAATAAATGAAAACTTTCCATGATCAGGAACTTATTCTTTGGTCGTTGTAAGTTTTTTACCGTCTCCTTCTTTGTTTAAAGGTATTGCTGACACGTCAAAAATACGGGTAGATCAACAATTAGTGACAATTGTGCACTGCACTGAGAGAACAACGATTTGGTATTGCCGCGGTGACTCACTCGTTGCATCGGTAGAACAGATTTCTCTTTAATCGGAAGTCGTTTGCCGCTCAAAATAATAACAATTCATCGATGCTTCGCATATAAATTGTTTTTTTTTTACTGAATAAGTGCGATTTGGCGAGCTACGTCATGTTGTGCGAGTGAATTTTCATTTTGATTAGCCTAAGTTTTATTTAGTTTATAATTATCCGGTGAAATGGAAGAGTCTGTGGTAAAATGCGATATGAAGGAGGTTAAGCTCGACATTCTGCGGGCGATTTCAGAGTGCTCTCAGCGAGGATTGTTGAATACCACGAAATGGTACATAAACTCTTGACTTAAACAACTAATAAGATGATTTAATTCTATCGACACTTCTATTCTTGTGCAATGTCATGTTTAGAATAATTGTTTCACTTTGCTCCGATGGCCTTTATTTTTGTTCGTTTATTTATTGATTTATTTATTTTTTTGATGATTGGAGCCTAGTGAAAGACGTAGGGGCCTCCTGGAGATACTAGAATTCCCATTAATTCTTGTGATAACAACTAAAACTTAATAATTTCAATAATACATAACTCCCTTCTTAGCAAGTTGTAGCAAGTTAAAAATAAAAAAAAGCAATATGGAATGTTCGAATGGATCCTATTATACTGGGTGCTATTATCAAAGGTTTATTGTATAGTTTAAACAATTCCCTATAAAAAAAAGACAACAGCAACGTTTTGTCTTCCAATTTCGCCAAATTTTTGAATAATCGATTAATTTCATTTCAACATTTAGCTTTCCACTAATATATTGACCAAAGAGTTTTTTTTTATAAGAAGATATTTTTTATAAATATAAAAATTCTCATAATAAAATTGCCCTAATTCTCATCGTTCTCTTGATATTTTATAATTCGCTTGAATAATTACCAACCTTTTAATTTATTGCAATTTCAATAAAAAAAAATCTTACATTGAGTTTTGAAAGTTTCAACTTGAGCCACTCGAAAGACATTTTTAGAGCACTGTAAAAAAGTTTTGAAATTCTACTTTTAACCTTTATATATATCTCATACATTAATGAAGATTGAACATTTGGAGAATTCGTTAAATAATTCTACTGAATTTATATTAAATTTTTTATGACTTATGGCAATCTCTATTGAGATGTTTAATAAAAAATATCCTGTAGAATTATGAAGAGAATGTAAATTTCTTGACTGAAATATTACAAGTCTTTTTTGTTTAATTTTCTCGATGTAAAGGAACAAAAGTGGAATCCAAAGCCGTTGAAAATTTCAGCTCACGAAATTCCGCTGATTACAGTAAATCAGAGCGTAGAATTTAAGGCTACCCAACAGAATTTCATTAGATTTTTTTTTTTAATTTTACAGGTCTCTTCACGTAATTCACTGCGCTCTCTTTTGCCGAAATCGGAGTAAAAAAAATAGTTTCTCAAATATCACTAGTTCGCCAAAGTTTATCGGATACTTTCGTCAAGTTTACCTGCATAGTAACGAACGTGCCTAATTTTTAGCATGCAAAAGTTGGCACACCCGTGCTTAGGTAAGCAAACTATCAGAAAATATTCGATAATTTTGGAGCACTAGTAGTACTACTATTAAAATTCTTTGCAACTTGTACTGAATTTATTTCCATACTCTTTGTACTTTGTTTTAATCGGAAGAAATAATTAGGATCAGAACGAAACTAAATCTCTACAAAATTAATAGTAAATCTGCAGTGATAAATACGGTCGTAAATTCTAATTTAAGGGCCGGTTGTACTATCCCTAACGTGCGGAGACTAATTACAAGCAAAACAATCATTAAATCGTAGGCAAACCATATTTCCGACATACATGCATGATTTCTGTAAGTGATAAATGGACTTTGCTTACGATTTGATGATTATGGCAATCACTCCCGTCGATTTCCAATGTTTTCGTTTACTGCAATTTGAATTAAAAAAAAATCTTACCTCGAGTTCCGAACGTTGCAACTTGAGACATTCGCAAGACATTTTCAGAGCAAAATGATTAAATTTTGAAATTCGGCCTCTTTGACCTTCTTGTTTATCTCGTACAGTAAGTAAGACTGGGCTTGTTAATCACTATATTTTTATTTAATGAATAATTATTGGATTTATTTATGTTGTCACAATTTTGTTTTTGATGCCAGATTACCCGAGATTTCTGCCCCACGCAATTAACCCTTCGTCCCAAAAAATTACTTCTGCGACATTCTCTAAATAATTATCCACTGTTCATTACCCCTACTATTACCTACATTTACCCTACTATCACCGCTAACCCTCGGAAAAAACTACTTCCAGGTTATCCGAGTTAAACTACTCCCTCCGCCACATAAAGCTGGCCAGCCACGACATGACCCACGACATAAGCCTAGTCGATACCTGCCTCGAAGACGACCAATACACCCTCGCAAAAAGTTACTTCGACCTAAAAGAATACGATCGAGCCGCGTATTTCATAAAATCGAGTAAGAACCCAAAGACCCGTTTCCTTTATCTCTACTCGCGCTACCTCTCCGGTGAGAAAAAGAAGATCTACGACATGACAGACGTTCCCCCAGATCCCCTAAAAAATGAGGAGCTGAAACTTCTGTCGAGTGACCTGCGCAAGGATCACATGTCCGGGCAGTTGGATGGTTTCGGTTTGTACCTCTTCGGCGTAACCCTGAAGAATTTACGACTGACACACGAGGCTATTGATGTCCTTGTGGAATCGACCTACAAGTATCCAATGCACTGGGGTACTTGGCTAGAGCTGGCAAGCCTCATAAACGACAAAGAGAAGCTAGACAGTCTGACACTCCCTAACCACTGGATAAAGCACTTCTTCATGGCTCATATCTACCTAGAGCTTCAACTTCTGGACGAGGGTCTCGCACTCTACTGCGAACTGCAGTCAATGGGCTTCGAGAAGAACGGTTACGTTTTGGCGCAGACAGCGATAGCCGTACATTACCGAAGAGATGCTGAGACGGCTATAGAAACATTTAAGAAGCTCATCAAAGAGGATCCTTACTGCCTAGACAACATGGACACCTACTCCAATCTCCTTTATGTGAAGGAGATGAGGGTTGAGTTGGCCGATCTGGCCCACCGAGCTACCTCCATAGACAAGTACCGACTGGAGACTTGCTGCATTGTGGGTAATTATTACAGTCTAAGAGCTGATCATCAGAAGGCTGTAATGTACTTCCACAGGGCATTAAAATTGAATCCCCAGTATCTGTCGGCCTGGACTCTTCTGGGTCACGAATTTATGGAGCTGAAGAACACCAATGGAGCTATCCACAGCTATCGACAGGCCATTGAGGTCAACCGGAGAGATTACCGCGCCTGGTATGGACTTGGTCAAACCTACGAAATTCTGAAGATGCCTTTTTATGGACTCTACTATTACAAACAGGCGCAGAAATTGAGACCACACGACAGCAGAATGATTCTAGCTCTCGGGGAGGCTTATGAGAAGCAGGATAAAATACAAGATGCACTCAAGTGCTATTACAAGGCCTGCAATGTCGGCGATATCGAGGGCATGGCGCTAATTAGACTTGCTACCCTTTATGAGAATTTGAATGAGGAGGTACATGCCGCCGCAGCCTACACTGACTTTGTGATGGATGAGTTTAGAAGCGCTGATAGGAGCGAGTTGAGCCATGCGTACAAGTTTTTGACGCAGTATCATTTGAAGAGGGAACAATTGGATCAAGCTAATCACTATGCACAGAAGTGTCTGCAATTTGATGAGACTAAAGAGGAGGCTAAAGCACTATTGAGGACTATTGCGCAGAAGAGAATCAAAGTGGAGGAGATGATTGTGGTAAGTTTGAGGCGGGGTTTTAGTTTTGTTTGTTAAATTTGGCGCCGGGTTGCTTGAGAAGGGATCCTTTCTAATCGAGATTTCTTCAATGAATTTTTTTAATGGATTTTTTATACTTTGTGAATATGGCTGCATGGGAATTTTTCCGGAATTCCGAGATTGCAAATTTTGTGCTATTACTATTTTGTCAAGTGAAATCCTATAACATAGTGAGTTCTAGAATTCTTTCATAAAAACTACCAAAAGTCCCGAGAAATTGCCGTTTTTCAAAAGATTCACAAACAAAATTCGAAATTAATCGAATTGCTATCGAATCGTTATCTTCAAAATAATATTCTCAACTGCCCAAAATCAAAATGGAGAACCATTTTGGAAAGTCATCAATTGATAATTTTATCCACAGATTGAGGACATGAATGAGACTGATCCTGTGGGAGAGCGAAGTGCCCAGGTAGAGAACACTCCGGGTAGTCAATCCTCCCCAATGAACCTCTCGTTCACGCCCACCCAGTGAGAACCCGCTCTGCAATCGTATTTATAATCATTCATTCTGTTACAAATCATTTAAACAATTACCATTCGTCGATTTTCGTAATAAAATCCTTCTAAACAAACACATGATGACTTGTTTTTAAAAATTTTTCTCAATGCGTCAAATATAATTGTAAAACCCTTGCGGGATACTACTGAGTTCCTGGATTCTCAAACTAATTGAAAACATCTCTTTCAGCCTGGAACATCTATCTATAGACCCTATCTGAGTACGTCACAATCTTCACAGAACGGAACAATCTAGCTTTTATTCTGGGAGGATTAAAGTAATCATTTATTTATTATAATATTTCGTAAAGGGAGATTAACCCGAGGACTATTTTCCCTGGAAAATATTTCATAAAATGTAAAAAGAGAGAAAAACGCTCTCGTTCCGTTTAATGACTTTATGGCGAGCGAGAACTCCGTCTGGCGCACATTGCCCCGGCCGATGGCCCCCGCCAGTCATAAACAGTTCCCCTCGCTCAGACCATTCCCACCCCATTCTCTTCCATGTGTGACGTCATAAGAATTTATTTAATTCTTAATGAATTATTAAGCTGGAAGCTTGTTAAATGCTGGGCACACTTGGCGAATTACTCTTGGCAGGTGGTTTAAAGGAGAAAAAAAATCAGATGTTTGGCAATCCTGTTTACTATAAACAAAAATTAGCGTCTTTGTAAAAAAAATGAGCGAGGTCAATTTTGCTCTTGTTGCTTTGCAATGCGCTGTTTGCATATAGAATTGGAAAAAACATGAAAACCGAGGAAAAAAGACGAGACCGAAGAGCGGAGAAAAAAAAACAACATCAGCAATGGCTGCAGGACCAACATACTTGGCGCGGTTTTCTTCGTAGTATTTTAGGTGTCACATATTAATCAAACAATTTGTCCTCATCCTACAAACTACGCCAAGTACATTGGTGATGCATCTCCTGATGTTTTTTTTTCGTCCCCTCGTCAGACTTGATGTTCCTTCCCTCATTTCTCGATTTTTATTGCCAAACAGCGAGAAGTAAATCAACTTGGCACCTTTTTTTTAAAAAAGAACTAGTTTTTGTTTTTAGTAGATCGTATCCATTTTTTCGATATAAGAAATTTGATTGTCCCTTTTAAGTCTAATAGTTTGATCGCTTTAAAAAATCTGAGATATTCCAATCATTCAGAAAAACATCTAAATCTTTTCATAATAAATTTAACTTTTAAATTTAAGAAAACGTAAGGCAAGAATACCAATTTCGGAGCGAGAAAATTATTGAATATAATCTCCATCGTGAAAACACGGAGACAACGGTTGCTATGAACGTATCTTTTTCAATATGAATCAATAAAAAAAACTCCAAAAAAGGAAGTGCGTATGCAATTTATATGATGTAACTAAGCTTAATTTCCGAGTAATCTTGCGCATTTTTACGTTATTGAGTTATTATTCTTCGGGAGGAGTGGATTGGATAGTTGCGTGGTGTATATATACGCGATGCGCGAAAGCTCTCAGTCTGATTTTTGGAGATACGGACAGTCGAAAATTGACTCGATTTATGAATCAGTTATTACTTTGATTCGCTTAAATTGAATAGTGGGATTTATGAAAATGGTTAATGTTAGGAGAATTATTTTCGTAATTACTTTTCCGGGAAGATTGTCAAATACTGGGATTTGGAGGGTTTACTCTTGAAAGTTAATTGAAAGGAGAATGAAAGGAGAAATGCCCCATAAAAAAATATTCTATGTAGAAAAATTCGAAAATTTTGATGTTTCGATATAACTTGATCTATTCCAGTATTTTCCATAGAATTTCGTCGGCTCCCTTTTCTGAACTTTTTTCACTTTTTTTTTCGTCATGAAAATTGAACAAAAAAATTTTAGAAATTGAATCGAGTCAATTCTGTTGAGAATATCTCGACAGAATACGGAGTTTTTCAATTTAAAGTACGAATGTGATTTTGACAATAAAATTGTTAACGTCTCAATTTGAGATTGTAAACTTCCAATGAATACTTTCCATAGTCTGAGTTCAGTGAGCGTATTCATTTTCTTGATTCCGAAAATCATGTGTTAATTTTCGCTCTCAGAAACAATTGGTTCGGCTATCAGAATCGCACGTTCGTTATTTCCAGGTAAACAGACCACCTAATAAATTCAGGGATAAACTTATTACGGATCAGCAAAATACCGTGTCTTGAATATTTTCACGTGATATTCCTCCGAAAAGTTTTAACGTTGAGACAGGAGAGCATATTCAAATCTTATTATGGTTGTGGGCACTCTCGGGCCTGCGGATTAAAGCCCTTTAAACGATCTCCTTTACTTGGAGAACCGGAGTGCTTTTGCCAGCCCCGGTTTTACACCCCCCTTTTTAGTCCAGATTTAAGACTACCACTTGAATTTTTGTGTTTATGCCATTTTTAAAGGAGCTAGGGATTTGGACTTGGAAGGATTCCTCAAATTTGCGTCGATTGGAATTGGAAACATTGGAAGTATTCAAAGTGAGATGAATTTGGGCGTAGGGTCTTCTAGAAATAACTGAGAAAATTATTTTTGCCAGTGCTATGGAAAATTCAACAGTAAATCGACATTTTGCCGAAAAATTCTCGACATACTGTCTCCTAGAAATACTAGGGAAAAATATTATATTCTTGAAAATTAGACAGATACATAATTTTTTTATATAAAATCTTCTCTCCGTGCAAATACAATAATCAGTGGTCACTACACGGAGAAAAAAGAAATAAAGCGAAATTACGGAACAAGTCACGTAATCCGCACGCTAAGATTCTTTTTATAATTTTTGGTACGAATTAAAGAGAATAAGTTTGTTGCATCTTCGAAAATGTACAGAAAATTCACGTAATTTTTACGGAACAGATGGTAAAATTTAACGTGAGAATTGCGTACTTTCTGTGTAATTTCAACTTCGCTGGCAGATGATGTATAAAAAAAAAATTAAATTATTTCCTTTCAAGTTATTGTTAGAAAGGTCTTTGACATTAATCGTAAAAGTAATTTCGATATTAGTCATTTTTCCGACATTACCCCAACTGGTAACAAATAATAATTAAATTATTTCCTTTCAAGTTATTGTTAGAAAGGTCTTTGACATTAATCGTAAAAGTAATGACTTCTTCTGTAATTTTTATTGGATATTTCTATCCATATATTCCGTCAATTAACCCCCGACAGTCTTCATTATCTCCCTCATTTGTGCCGCAATCAGTCTAGCAAACATTCGCATTAATTACGTAAATATTTCTCCTTAGCATATATTATCTTTCGAAAATCAATACCTGATATCCTATATTGGCGTCCAGTTATTTCATTGCCACGCCGTCGGTGAGTCCGACAGAGGCTTTGCTGACCTGTCATTGGTGATCGGCAAACGTTGCGGGCCGTTCGGGCCCAGCGCGCCTCAGCCAGTCTACGATCAGCCACTGTCACCTCCCACCGTTCACCAACCAATGCCCAATGGCTCCGTTAATCCCATTAAGTCTTGGCGGATGTCTTAAAAGGCACTCGCCCTGACGAATTTGCATTCAGAACTCTTCCAACTTGTCTTGAGTCCAGTTGTGAGAATTTCGCGTACTGCTCGTACTGAAGTAAACGTCACAGAACCAGTAAACAAAATAGGAGAAGTCAAGTTGTCGCTGGGTTTCGTAATTATTGTGAGATTTTTTTTTAATCAACCAAACCATTGATGTGGACGATAAACAAAGAGTGTGGGCAGATGTGCGACAATTGCGTTTGCCCGTGTCACTGGTCGATTTCCTTCTCGTCGATTTCCCCGGAGTTTCCGCATTACCTACCCTGCAGGAAGAAGGACGGGAGGCCGAGACAACCGTGGCGTGTCAGCCGTCAGAAGATGGCCGAGGATTTTTGCTTTGGGGAGCTGCAGACGAACGTTGGCTTTCACAAACTCTGGGATCGTCACTGCGATATGAAAAGGAGATTCGACTACACCAAGTATCTAAGAGAGGATTATGCTGCTGAGCAGAGTGCGAAGGCGCAGGCTGAGTGGGATGCGAATGCACAGGCTCTGTGGGAGGCGAATGCACAGGCTCTATGGGACGCGAATGCCCAGGTTCTGTGGGGCCCGAATGCACAGGCTGAGTGGAACGCGAATGCCCAGGCTCCGTGGGATATAACTGCACCGGCTCCGTGGGATATAAATGCACCGGCTCCTTGGGATATAGATGCACCGACTCCTTGGGATATAGATGTGCCGGCTCCGTGGGATATAAATGCACCGCCTCCGTGCGATATGAATGCAAGGAGTCAGTGGAATGGGAATACGGGGGGTCCGTGGCATACGCATACACAGACCCAGTGGAGTGGGAATACACAAACACAGTGGAATGTTAATTCGCAGGCTCACAGGAGTGCGAATGAACAGGGCCTGAACAGTGCGAATACACAGATTCAGAGGAGTGCGAATATACAGGCTCAGGCGGTTGCAAATATACAGATTCAGAGGAGTGAGAATACACAGGCCCAAAGGAGTACGAATACGCCGACTCAGAGGAGTGCGAATACACAGGCTCATAGAAGTGTAATTACACAGATTCAGAGGAGTAATAGTTACTATAAGACAAAGAATCTTAAACGATTAACTACAGCTTATCATAACAATCTGGTTTTTTAACAGAGAAATATTTAAACATGTGAAATTTGTCTGACATTTCTCCTCATAAAATATAATTTTACTATGAGTTGTTTTATTGTCTGTCTGCGAATTGTGAACTATGTATAATTTTTCATAATCATAATCATGTTAATTGAATAAATGTTTGCTTACTTGAATTTAGTGTTTTTATCTATTTCTTCCTTACGATTTTTTCTGAATTGCCTTCGAATTTATGGGTTCTCCGAATTTCCTTGGAAATGATAAAATACGAAATTTGTGGAAATAATCGTCCTGTCAGGATAGCAGCGGTGAGTATCGGAAATGGGTTCAATCACATCAGTTGTTTCGTAAATATTCGACTTTGCGAATAGAGTGTTCTCTCCAATATTCTATGGTTGTCGCTTTTCTGTTGTTGGAGTACTCAAGTATATTTTCCATACACTTAGTGTTAAATAGTCTCGAGCAGTGCTTTCATCCAATCTCCATGATTTGTCCACGGAGAGAAATAGGCAAGAAAAATTACGGAATATTTCACTTAATCTGGTAGCGAGGATCATTTTCATTGGATTTTTGAAATTTTTGTGGAAGTTATTGAAAATTTTGAAATTATTTTAGGGGGGGGGGGCTTTATTAATATTTACCGGATATTCTAAACAAATTACTTTCTTTTGCAGTAGTTCGAAATGCCGTTTTCCCCCATTTCATATCTGGGTTCTTGTAATGCAAATAATATCAGTTTTGGTTGGCAATTTTTCAAGAAAATGAAATGATGAAAAGGCGATGAAAGAAGCAGTTGACCGAGCCTATTTGGCAGAGGGCCTTCAACCATTACTTTATGCATTCCTTGTCTCTTTGATTTTTAATTACTATCAATTCCATTGATAGTCTGCTTTCGAATGGATTCGTGATCAGACACGTTCTTGGAAGAAATGGATAAAGTGAAAGCAAGAAACTAAAATGAGAATAAAAATTTGCTGAAAAATTTTAGTTTTGATGTGTTTTTTCGTATTATTTTGTTGAATTAAATTTGTAGTTCTACTTTGCACAATGCCGAAAGTTGAAAACTTTCTGAGCCATTATGTTTCTATTTTTCCCTAGGAAGCAACGAAAAAATAGTTTTTAGTATTAAAAAATCTGACATTTTATATTTCTGTAATTATCGCGCTCATTACTATAAAGAGTAAAAAAAAAAGGAATTGAATAAAACAACATCAACTTTCGGTCCTCTGCGCTAAACGAAGTTGCTACTTTCCGGCTACGTTGAGCAGAAAAATAGTATACACAGCTTGGCCAGTAAATAAGAAAGCCTCCGATCACCTGTTTGTTGGCCCCTGGTATGTAATCTACTATTTTCTTTCAATTTTCAATTATTTGAAAATATGATTTTTTCCTCTCTGAAATTTTAGGGCTGTACTGAGGACATCATTCCTAATGGTTTCGCCGAATGATAATTATTATTTTACAATTGTTTTCTGTTTACTTAATTTTTTTTAAGAAAAATTCGTCGAAAAATTGATAAATTAGATCATATGTCGTCACCTTTATCATGACTATCATCGTGAATTTAATTTGGATTAGAGGAATTCATGTCAGGTCAACGGATATTATTGAACGAGCTTCAAGAGCAGACTAGCTTCGGGAACAAACTTTGGAATTCTTAACATCAACAAATCAATTGTTGGAAAGAAGACAAAAATCAATATTTCTTCATGATTGAATTTGCGCTAGGCATCAGTTGATCGTTGTAATAATGTCAAAAATTCTTATCCTTCGAGCGAACGTGTCCAACGTGAAAAAAGGTCTGTTGGGGAATCTGTTATTAGCAAGGTGGAGTGATTTTTTTTCCTATGAATATCGTCAATAAGGATAATTGACAGATATAAATAATATTTGGTATGAATTTTATTCAACTCTGATAGTAATAAAAATTAATAAGTATCATGTGAATTACCCTGATTGACAATATTGATAGAACAAAGAACGACTTGGATCAGTATAATCCCCGACAAACCTTTTGTTCAAGGTGGGTATGGTTGGTCCTTATAAACCTTCCACGAGTCCAAAAACATTTTCCGGCAATTGTATCGATATGTACTATTGTGAAACTAGTTTGCTCTCCTCCCTCGGGCAATAATATTTGTGGCTCTAATTGGTATTATTTTCGTCCAAGTTATATTTAGAATAATCATCATCATAAAGGATGCAGAGAAGTAATGATAAATGATCTAATTCGTGATTTTTTTTCAATGAATTATTTAGAAAAAAAAATATTGATCAACTCAATAGGGAAATTTGAAAAATAAAAATTGGTCGGGGTTGTTGGTCGTTCGCTACGCTCGCTCCCATTGTTGTTGCGTTGAACTACTATCTTCCCGATTAATTCTCAACACAATTCGTAACGCGACTTTTTTCTTTTATTCGGCCCT
>JAPYZM010001015.1:0-24410 GCA_030522845.1 Psyttalia concolor
ATTCCCCCCACCCCTTAAATTTCTAGGTTAATATTTCAGTCTATCGGGAAGTTCGTTACGAGGCTCGTCAAGGGCCGAATAAAAGAAAAAAATCGCGTTGCGAATTGTGTTGAGAATTAGTCGGGAAGATAGTAGTTGAACGCAACAACAATGGGAGCGAGCGTAGCAAGCGACCAACAACCCCGACCAATTTTTTAAATCAGGTTTAATATTGTTTATATACTTAATTTCCCCCCTTTTTTGGAGCAATAAAATAAATGGGAATTCTTCCAAAATTCTCTGTGTAATAAAATATCCTCCGATGTCGTAAAATAAACTAGAAAAATATACAGAAAGAGTCAATACGAGAATATGTGAATAAAGCCCTTGTAAATATTTTGTTTTCATTCCACTCTCACTCAGATTGGAAAAAACATTGAAGTGAGTACAAGCAGACATACCCGATACAACTTGTAATATTTGAATTACCATAACAATATACAATTACAGTGGCAAATCGATCTATCCCTTCTGCAACAAAGTGAAACACGATCCTCTACACACAGTGTGTACGGACGATAGAAGTTCCGTGGCACTCTGCAATTTAGTCAATCATCCTCAACCTCTGCCAAAAAAATACCAGGTAAATTGGAATTTCAGCCTCACTAATCACAGCCAACAATAACGTACTATTACGTTTGAACATTTGCATTTCAGAATTTCGACCAAATACCTCATGTGACACCAGGCACAGAAGAGTCGTACGGTGGCTCTGTTAATTTGGCGGATTACTGTCCCTTTATTCAAGAATTTGCATGGAAGGCGGATGAAATTGTTGTCCGGGGATCCCACTGTCTCTACGATGAAAATAATCCCCGTATGTTTATCTTCTTGTTACATCTTTGTCATGTACACGAGCATTTGAAAATCCAATGTCGAAGCGTACAATCGGCATTTGCATAAAATCTTTCGTTCCCCAAAAATGAAAAGAAAAAAAAATTAAAGCAGCTCATCAGTGGGCCCTGAAGTAATTGAATGTATAAAAATTAAACGACTTCTAAAAATCGTCACATTCATTTGTAAATTAGTTATATGAATTATACAAGTCATGAATATAGTAATTTTTAAATCTTCTGGTTTTAAAATGTAAACAAACTAATAAATAGTCACTCAGTCGACTAGGTCGCTAATAGTCGGGGCAACGCTGTAAATTCAAGTCGTACGCGGGAGTCGAGTGTAGTTCATGCCAAAACCTCTCCACTTGAATACTGCTTAAAATATTTTATTATTTATCTGTTTTCAACCAAAATTTATGAAACTGTTTGTTGAATAAATGAAATATTCAATATCGATCCGATATCGACAGCTGATTGAGGCTACGTTGTCACGTTTATTATGCTTTCGATTTGTCGTCAATTTCTACAGATTATTGTTAATATCGACGGAAGCGAACGGTAATTCGTTATGAAATTAGTGTGAATATTTTTTCTATTTTTTTTCATATTTTTGATAAAACTTTTAGATTTTAATCTTTAACCGAACCAAAATAATCGATTTTCCCATAAGCCGCCAGGTTAAATCCGGAATTTTCAAAATCGATTAAAAAATTAGGACTAAAAAATCTAATAACATTTTCCACCTATTCTTTATAGTTTTCAAAATTCTTAAAAATTTGTGTGACTGATGAGCTACTTTAAATACCCAAAATTAAGTCCTAAATATTAGATACGTATTCTTCAGATTATAACTGAATGAATAATTCATCAGTTATCTTCCACGTTTGCTATTTTCCATTCACCAAACGGGTAACAAAATTGATGATATATCTAGAACTTTTTTAAATCTTAAAAAAAAACCCCCGAATGATGGGGCCTAAAATAGGCTGTCACGTCTCACCCCATTATTACTACTTCTTCTTCAAAACCATCAATCAAGTATGATTAATCGAATTCCTCCCCCAGACCCCGAGAAGAACTTCGCCCTCGAGCATTACGGCCGACACTCGAAATGTTTCGAACACACAAATGACATGTGGGAGGAGAGAACGTGTAAGCAGGCGAGACAGTGGCAGCACTGGGGGTCTGGATGTTATCGATATAAGTGCGAAAAGGGAAGACTGCATATACTGGTACGTCCCCTGAATCCCTAATGTACCGCGCTTTCCATTCCATCCGTAAATCAATTGGCACCATTTTTCATGGAATTTTGAGTGTGGAGTATTGATGTTGCAGGTGGCGAATCATACATACACGTGTTATCATGCTGGTCAGGAACTGGTGATAAGGATTATTCAGAGTGGCTGGC
The DNA here is from genome assembly GCA_030522845.1 of Psyttalia concolor. Taxonomy (NCBI): domain Eukaryota; kingdom Metazoa; phylum Arthropoda; class Insecta; order Hymenoptera; family Braconidae; genus Psyttalia; species Psyttalia concolor. The sequence goes on from JAPYZM010001015.1 coordinate 2,284, forward strand.
TCCACAAAGGGGCCATTATATGCCCCCCCTGTAGAGATATCTGTCAGGTAAATAATTTATTTATCCAACAAATCAACTAAAATCACCTCACCCGAGAGCCTGTCTCATAACAGCTGATGATTTTCAGGTGGAACTCCAGGCGAAAGGCGAATGGTGCAAGCCCGGCGACGAGCATCCTCCAGCAACATTTTATCACAGAGATATTTTAGCCTGCAGCTGCAATTCCCTTTCCATCTCGTGTATAGTACTTTTTATTACCATCACTGCTACTCTCATCACCAGATGATCTGGTAATGGCATTTAGTTTTGACAAACTTCATTGGCGTATCAGGCGGGACAATTCATCTCAATCCGCCCAAATGGACACTTGTCACATTGATTTTTAGTTGTACAACCGGTCGCACTATAACGTAGGGTATTATTATTATTATTTCAGTTGTAATTGAGTTTGTTGAGAATTGCATGTGAGTGGGATCAATTTTATTGGCCACGTAGGACGGCTGTCAGGGGCTCCAGTGGTCTCTCTATCTCTCAAATTGTCGCCGTTAATCCCGCAATTATTATTATTATTATTAATTTGTTTGTTGCGAGCATAATGCAAAGTGTAAGATGGATTTTAATCTGTACATTACTTCGTGAGGATGAATTATTGAGCATTTTATTTAGATAATCTATTCGTTGGAATGTTAAAACATTATTATCCGCCTCTCGCAGTCATCCTGGGGGGCATATCAGTTGCTACAAGTTTATTGTACATAAGTGATAAATGATTAGTATAATTTCATTTCACATTCCTCATGATTTAGTTAATCCCTCCTTGGTAGGGCTTTATTTTTGTAGTTGTGGTGCTGCAATTCAATATCAAATTGTTTGGTCTTCATAATAAAACTGGAAACGAGTGTAATTGGAGAATTATGATTTCTTAATTGATTCAAATGTATGAATTTAAAGAGAAATTACACATATATTAGGGTTAATTACAATGTAAATTAATATAATAAAATATAGAGCAGTGATGAAATGTCATCTGATGTTGATCTTTAATACATCAGAGTACAAGTGATTTTTATTCTTAAATCAATAATGTTGAAATACTAGTGATAATAAATAAAAATTGTGTAAATAGTTTATTAAGGGAGATTTTTGAAAGATGACAATTCGTATCCAGTATTTATTGTCAAACGTCAAATATTGAACAATGAGATTTTCTTGTTTCACTCATCATTTCAATAGAGAATTTATCAATAAATATGAGATTATTCTACGTTATTGGTCATTTTAAACGTAAATTCATTAATTTTTGTAAATAATCAATGAGAAAGACTGGACAATATTTTGCATTTGTTACTCAATCCAATTGAAATTATTTGGTAAATCTATTTATCATTGTTTCATCATTGTATCCATGAATCTCATTTTTTTTTCGAAATACTCTCAACATTTTAGTCACAAAAGTGAAAAAGAATGGCTTAAGAATGTGTGAGTGTGAGATGTAAAATGAAAATATTTACTCAAGAGAAATTTCAGTTCTTGTATTCTAAAAAAAAAAATCCTCCCCCCCCCCCCCCCCCACGATAAGTAATAATTTTTCATAGTGCATTGTAAAGAGTGCGTTTCCTGTAAAAACGTCGAGAGTGAGAATGAGCGACAGCCTGCACCATTCAAAATAATTTTGACATGCGCAAAATCTACATTCGTCAGAGTGCAAGTGAGCATGTGCCATCATCATAGATTTTTTTTTTAAACTTTAATAAACAGGATAAATAATGTATTATGTATAAATTTTGATCATACACGTCAAACGTTAAGACGTTTTTTACCAAACAAAGAAATGTAAACAATTTAAATAAATGAGAAATAAGTAAGAGAAATTATTTTCATTGGCTCCCTCAGCCGGAGAACTTCGTTGTTTTTATCTATGAACATTTCATGACTGACTTATTTAACAATTGCACGAATCGATAAATTAATTAGAATGAGTAGATTATCATTATCAAATGATTAACAATTTTCCTGGCTCTCCGCGTTATCAGGATCACATTTCTGATCCTGATAAAATTGCAACGGGTCTCGTTAGAATGACAGAAAATCAATAGAAGGTAATTACGAAAATTGACCATTTAATAAGCCGCACCTCCTCCGCAACATTGAATGTAGAAACTTGGTCAATGTGCCTCGCAGTGCAAAACCCTTCAGCATGAGTTCAGCAAGCTTAAAAATAAATCTCACCACCTTCAGGATCACTCGAAAAATTTTTCTATTAATGGGCCTGTCGCCTTACACCATCACCAGCGGAGCTTCTCCCCGAAAGCTATCCAAATCGGGCATCAGTTTCTCGTATTCAAGAGCAGGTTGCGCCTACAACATCGCATTAGTCACACTAATGCTCATAATGGGGATCGCAGTGGCCCCAGGAGTACTTAAATTCAATCACCCTAATTACGGTCCTCTGGTGAAGAGCATTGACGCCATTCTTTTGATACTGGGAAATACAATCGCTGGCATTACCATTCTGATCTACGGCGTCTGCCAACAGAAGCTAGTGGCCATTGGAAATAATTTCGAAGAATATCACCAGAAATTCCGGGTAAAATCGTCCCAAAAGTGCGAAAGTGACTTGAAAAATCCCGCATACACAGTAATCATCTTTTCCTTCCTACTGTTGTGCATCGTGCTCTTAATAACTTGTGTCCTTTTATATGACACTCTTCACGTCCTGTCAGTCCTCCCCTGCACGATCATCCCGGCGAGCTTCATCGTCCAGTACAGTTTAATCGTCAAATATTTAGTGGGCATGTTAAAATCCGTCAACGAGGCCATCTCCAAGATGGACAGGTGCCTGATACTGTTCCCAGAAACCTCTCTGTTCCCCGTTAATATCGGGAATCCCCGGCTGATCATCTGGAATTTGACCGCAGCGCGACAAGCGCGCGCCCTCATCTGCAAAATTTCACGTCAAGTTTCCGATTTTCAAGCACTCCCAAGTTTACTCATCATCTTCTACGGCTGCTGTGGCTGCGTGAGCGCAGTCTACTTCCTCATAACTAACTTCATCATTCAGCAGAAATTGTTTGTTAATTTAGCGTCCCTGAATGGCTGCATGTGGATTCTATTGACATCGTATCCGATTGTACTTTTAACTGAGACCGTCAAGAGATTTAATGCCGAGGTAAATTAATGTTAATATTTTATGAATACTTTGATGACTTCATGATCCTATTGGCAGATGGAGAGGACAGCTGGTCTCATTTATGATTTTCGGGGAACTGGCGGTTTGAATAAGGACACTATTTACGAGGTAATTGGAATCGGGAATGATTTATTTATTTATGGCTCGTTGACTATTATTTTGCTATTGCAGCTGAACGATTTTGCTGTTGAATTGTTGCACAGAAAAGTTTCGTTTCATGCGTACGGATTCTTCCCACTGGATTGTACTCTACTGTACTCCGTAAGGATAATTGACTCCAGTGGCCGGTCCTTAGGGGGCGAGTGAAGGAGAATTTAATATTAAAATGTTTTTATTTTCAAGATATTTGGAATGGTCGTGACGTACCTGATAATACTTCTGCAGTTCAAACTTCTCGATGTCTCGCCGCAGTGAACTAGAACGACAGCTCAACCCAATTTTTTTATGCGCTACATTTCAATGAGATTATGCAACTCTCGGTAATTGCCGATTTTAATTAATGGAGGATTAAAGTCATTAGTCGGGATCCTTGTTTTAAAAGAAATACAACTGAAAGAAAACAAATATTATCTTATATTTTATTCGGTTATTCATTAAAAACTATTCTGGCCCTACATTAATCAATTTTTGTAGATAATTATCGAGGAAATGCTGATTGCGAGTCAAACTTGAATTATTGTAAGAACCAAAATCTATTTATCACCGGTAAATGTATTCGTGTAATTTATTTCTAGTTTTTCAACTCTTGATCACGAACGAAAGTGAGAAAAAATGAGTAAATAATGTGCAAACGTGAAAGCATTCACTCAGGAAATGGCGAATTGCATTTCATGAATAAGAGAGCCTCTCACAATAAGCAATAATTTTTCACCGGGCATTCTGAAAAGTGAGTTTCCTGTTCAAACGTCAAGAGTGAGTGTGAGCGACAGCCGACACCATTCGAAATCATTTTGACGGGCGCATGATCTACATTTCATTAAAGTGCAATTGCTCGTGTTAGCCATAGTAAAATTTTTCAAACTACAATAGAAAGAGCAAGAATAAACGATTATGTGTAAATTCGGAGAGAATTTTTCCTCAATTTGAATATCCTCAGTGAAAAAAAAAAAATTAAACATTACGTGGCGATACGTAACATGCCCCTATTTATTTTTCCCACCGGAATTGCTTTACCGATCAGCTGTTGTCGGCCAGAAAATGTTTTTATCGACCTGGATCGCCTGTACTGTGTACCGGCTCGTTTCTTGACTATCAACGACGATTAGAAGAGCTCTCCGGATAAATCCGTCGTCGAGTCAGAGATCAGCTGACGAGCGACCGAAACAAAATCATCCCCTCCAAGTATTGCACTCTCATGCGTCGCATTTCATAATGAATTCAGTCGTGATGCTTTGCACAAAATTCGTGAGTAAAATATTCCTCAGATTTTTGCCCATTCGGTACTGAAATTAAAATGTACTTAATATTTTTCAGGTTAAGCCCAGTAATTTTCTCAGACCAATCACAACTGGAAATGTGACGTCCGCTGGATTCGATGATTTACATCATCCGGAGGGTCACGAGCCGGGTATCCCTCCTTATGTGGAGCGAGAGGACGAGAATGTTCATTTAAAACGGGCCAGGTATTATTTTTAAATATTTTACATTGTTCTTTTTCATTTTATAACACTTTCGCATTTTTTACTTTTCCCAAAAAATAGTCTTCTTTATTACGTAATGCTAGAGAATCCTAAATCAATTAATTATTAATATGAGAATATTTCCAGTAAGCCTTACAGTTTGTCTTTTTGTAAGCAAAATTAGATTGCCATTGATTACTCTTGATTAACAATATTGTTAAACATTTGCCCTCTCTACCCCTCTCAACCTCTTCTCTTCGATTAACCTCTGATCTCCCTTCTTAATTTATTTGACGTTAAAACGTCTGCTTGAAATGGCCTGCTAACTTACCCTCATCAGCATTGCAATCACCAGCCGAATTCTTCCAGACTGGTCTACCAATCTCGTAAACGAGGCATGTTGGAGAACGGTCTCCTCCTGAGTACCTTCGCCAAAAAGTACCTGGATCAATTCGACGAGCGCAAGCTGAGTCTGTACGATCGCCTAATTAACATCCCCTCGAACGACTGGGACATCTTCTACTGGGCGGTGGGTGTAAAACCGACCCCCGATGAATTCAACAACGAAGTGATGGACCTCTTGAAGAAGCACGTGAGAAATGACGACCGACAGTCCCGCATAGTCCAGCCAGATCTCCACTGAATCCTCACGAAATAGTATTTATTCTTTCACTAGAATGTATCTTTATTTATTAAGTAGAAAAATATAAAACAGTGACTCTTAAAACATACTCGAACAATCTGCATTTAATATGGTCTAACTCAAGTCCTGGTCTGCGCCGAACTTGCAAAATACTCTTTCTTCAATCAACTCTTACAAACAAATAACGAATGAAAAAATTGTGCGTACGCTGATTATGCTTCAAATCGACCCATACCGCAGCGGACCAGCGAGGTACTGTTTATTCTGGCTAAAATCAACGAGTCCAGGCCCCTTCGGCTGTGCCTTCCCCCTCGTCGACCGCCCTCCTCTCTTCGCCGAGTACCGTCCCCTGGCTGAACCAGAAGTATTACGTTTGTACCTTTTAGCAGCATTTCCCCGGCTCCCAAAGCTCTTTCTTTTCCTACCTCCGCCAGTTGCCGTGGTCGAGGTGCTCGCCGCCGCCCATCCGTCCTCAAAATCACTATCATCATTGATCGCCTCCTCCTCCGCCGCTTCAACCGCCTCCAACACCGCCTTCTTATCCGCAAAATCCTTGAGAATATGCAGCAATGCCTTCCCAATCTTCTCGAAATTCGATTCCGTCACATGAGGAATCTGCAGCATAGCTTCCTTCGTAGTCGGCATCTGTTGGCTCATCGCCCTCACAGCGATCGGATTCATCACTGATGTAGCAGAGACCTCTATAGCCCCAGCGTATCCCTTGATATCCTTCATGAGTGCCGCAAAACACTCGTCCTGCAGGTTCTTCATGTCCATATTAACCGGTTTGGTAGCTGCGCTGACTGTCACAGTCAGCTGAGGCTTACTCGATTGTCTCATCGGGAACATAATCTTGTTCTTCGACATCATAAACTCACCCGTATGCTTTGTAAGTCTAAGATAAGCTGCAGTCATATCATTCTTAATCACCATCTCCTCCTCCAACAGTCCGTCGACCACTAATTTATGAATTAACCTCTCAACGTCGCTCTTATTCCACGACTTTCCTCTCCCGTAAATAGCAAGCTTGTTGGTCCCCGAATCCCGGATCTTCTTGAGATCAGCTCCCTTGAACACATCCCCAAGCTGAATAGCTGTGATGTTCCCCCGAGTCTTGGAGATGTCACGGACAGCTGTGATGATGGCCTTTACGTCCTCAGTCACGTCGACTTCATGAAAGGTGTCGGTATTCCGGCAATTGTCACAGGTCGCTCCTCTCACCGCTCCGCACTTCGACCGGTCGAATCGCTCCCCAAAGTAATTCAGCTGTAGCGATCTTCGACAGTCGGTTTTGTTCTCGCAAAACGCCACCATCTTGTAGAGATTCTCCATGTGTGTCTCGTAGACATCCGCCGGTGGTCGATCCAGCTGCATCATCTTACGGAGTCTGTGAACATCGGCGTAGCTGTAGAACAGAATGCAATCGGAGTTCTCCAGGTCACGACCAGCACGACCGCTCTCCTGATAATACCTGTGAGAATTGAAGAAGCAATTGGGTTTCGCGTAGCTTAAGGTGGGCGACTCAAAGTTCTATTGTTGAGGAAGAAATTAATCGAGTACCAATAAAAAACTATCATTACATACCCTTCGATGGACTTCGGTATAACAGCATGAATGACAAACCGAACATTCGGCTTGTCGATCCCCATGCCGAAGGCAATAGTAGCACAGACAACCTTGATCTCCTCAGCAATCCACCGCCCCTGTACTTCCGATCTCTTGTTATCCCCCAGACCCGCGTGATAGCTCATCGCTTTAATACCATTCATCCTCATCTGATCAGCGTAGTCATCGCACTCCTTCTTGGACAAGCAATACACTATCCCGCAATCGTTCTTGTACTTCTCCTTGATAAGTCCTATGATCTTTGGGATGCCCTCTTTGCCTTTCTTCTCAGCAATCGTGTACTTCAAATTGGGCCTGTTGAAACTAGAGAGGAACCACTTGGGACTGGTCATCCCCAACTGATGGAGAATGTCAGTTCTGACTCGAGGGGTTGCCGTGGCGGTCAGCGCCATAACCGGCACCTGAGGATATCTCGTCCTCAAGACTTTCAGCTTCTTGTAGTCCGGCCGAAAGTCGTGGCCCCACTGGCTCACACAGTGAGCCTCATCAATAACGAATCTAGAAAGCAGCTTCAATTGATACAGACGAGTGAGTATCGAATTGAATTTATCAGAAGCTGCAATTTTCTCAGGCGTCACGTAAAGCAACTTAAGACTGGGACTTTCTAAAGCTAATTCCCTATAAACTCCATTCATGTGTTTCTCACTGGCACCACCCAGCATGTGGGCCGCTGGAACATCGAGCGAGACCAGTTTCTGAACTTGATCGTTTATCAAACTCTTCAAGGGTGAAATAACAATGGTAATCCCCCTAGTAAGCAGTGCCGGTAGTTGGTAACAAAGCGATTTACCGCCACCTGTTGGCATCAGAATGAAACAGTCGTGATTCAACATGGCAGCGTTTATGGCTTGCAGCTGATTTGGCCTGAAGTCAAACAATCCAAACGTCTTCCTGAAGATCTTCAGCATCTCTTGGGAGTGGGAGTAGGAGAGGCCGTCGAAATCCCCAGTGACTCCATCGTTATGAACCTGCCCTAAGAAATCCCCCATTTCGAAAATGTCTTTGGCAGACGTCTTACTTAAATTGGACTTTGAAGACGAGGCCGCAGAGGTTTGGGAGACTTTCGGAGGGTTCTTCTCTTCGTAGGTGAATGATACCGAAGGGAACTTTTCTGTCTGCTCAGAACTCAATCGTTGTGATTGAGATTGCACTTCGGGACGTTCTGGGGACTCCTGTGGATATTGGAAGCTCGCGCTGATGTCCGCCAAGTCCACAGACATGTGCTTCATCATCTCGTAGGCTCGAATCTCCTCGTCAATGTCAATCGTTGGCTTCTTGACTGGAGCCTCTTCTCGGGGAGCCGTAGCCGGAGGTATTCTTTCCGGTTTCTTGGGGCTTGGAGCTTTCTTCTGAGGGGATTCTGTAGAATTCTTCAAGGGCTGACCCTTCTCCCAGAGGGCCTCCAGCTGCTGCTTCGTCTGGGGCGCCATCTGGGCCTTCACTGGTCGTTTAACCTGAAATCCCGCCTTCTTCACTGGTGCCGGTGATGAGGATTCGAGTACTGGCCTCCTGGAGATGTTCTCTGGCGTGCCTGACAAGCTGACGTCACTATCGGGCTCGAATCTTGGAGACTGTGGAGTCAATAGAGATGCTCTTCTAGTCTCTGCTCTCACTACGAAACCGTTGACTTTTGTTTCTTTCAACTTGCAGGCTTCACGTGTTTCTGACGACGTCGAAGGGAGGTATGAGGACAGGTCGTCGTCGCTTGGGTAATCGCCAGCTGTGTTTTGACCAAGAACTTGGTTCTTCCTAGTCGTTTGATTGTTCAGCTTTGGGTTCGCAAATTTGGATAATTGCAATGGCCGCTTTATCAGGGACGGCTCGAATTCGTCGTCAGTAGGAGAATCGTCCTCTATTACTGACTTTTGGACTTTGGTTTTAATCGGGGAAGCCTCCATCTCTGGTACGCTGTCGTTCAATGGATTCTTGTCCTTTGGGGTAAGATCGGCTGACTCCAGTTGTTTCGTTACACGCCGAGACTTCGCTCTTATATGCTGTCTGAGGATTCTCAGTTCGCTGAATACTTTCGGATCGAACTGGGGAAATTTCTCGAGGACTTGGGTGGGAATCTTCTCCATGGCTGTGAAGAATTTCTCCAGGACCTCGACTTCCAGCGCTTGGAGACTGGCTTTCTGGTCCTGGAGGTGGGAATGGTCGGTGGGAGTTGAGGTCATGACTGGGTTCTTTTTTACTGAGGCAATCCAAGGGGTCAGTCTGTTATCTAGACCGAGGGGTGTCAGGTTTAGCTTGAGGTCGGGACCTGCCCAGCGTGGGTTCGCTGGTGATGATTCGTTGGAGAGGGGCCGGGATTTTTTAGGAGTCAGTTGCCTGGGAGATCCCGATGGGTTCTTCATGGGAGAAGACTTTTTGGGGCTTTCAAGCTGTTCTTCGTCTGAGGAATCCTCGAAGAATCTCGGACGCACTTTCTTTGGTTGGAGCCTCGTACCTGAGAGTCTTGTCTGTACATCTTGTTTTATGGAGTTCAGTTTAAGAGAGAGGGATTTGAGCTTTAGTGAAGGCTGCTTTGGGGTGAATTTGTTGGGTCTCGGGACTTGGCCGAGGTCCTGATTCCTCTGGGGGCTGTTGGCGTTTGAGATCTCATTGGTTTCAGTGTTTGGAGGCTCCATTGGAGGAGTGCAATTTTCTTTTTGGCTATCAATTCTCGGAGAGTCTTCTATGCAAATTGGCTCCGATTGCCTTGAGTTCTTTGTTCTGAGCTGCTTCTCGGGGGACGCGAAGGATGAATCTGTCGAGTGCTAGAGGGAATAATAAATTCGCGGTGATAATGGCTAGATTTATCGCAAGGGTTTATTAAGGTGTACCTACAATTGATATTATTGAATTCCGCTTTTCGACGGATTCATCGGGGCCGTAATCGAAGGTATCGCCTTGTGTTAGAGAATCGTAATCCATGCTTGTTTCTTCAACTTTAATGGATGCATTGGGGATTTTGCTGTGAGCAGAAGAACACGCGGAAACGAGATATGTTAATTCCTCAATTATTTGGAAATTCTGGGGTTTTGAGTCAAGGATTATCTTACACTGAGGAATTTGTTCTGCTGGATAAATAACAATTATTTATGCTGGAAAAGCGATTTAATTGAAATAAAAATAAAACTAAAAATCGCATTTTATTTTGAGTAAGAAATTAATTGCCAGCGACTTCGATTAAGTCAGGGGATCCAAGGGCAGTCTTTTAATTTGCATAAAAAATTATTCTAGGAGCGCAGACAGCGAACGACGATAAACAAATAAGTATTATAAATATTAGGATTACAATACATGTTACTGAAAATCAATAGCTAATAACAATCGCTTGAACTAATTTATCCCCACAAATATTGTGATTTATTTGTTATTGCTTAAAATAATTGAGCTCTAGTGGAAATAATTAACAAATTTTTTGACAATATATTTCATGTAGCAGATCAAAAGAGTCTGGCAGAATGTGTCGAATAAATAATTAAGTAGTTGGATAATCTAATAATTAAAAAAAAAACGATAGAATTAAATAGATCTATCATTTCAGTTTAAAATCCGAAAATCAATGACAAAATAGTGACTTCAGAGGAATTATGTCCAATAAAATTTTGTCATGAAATTGTCCCCAACTTCAAGAACGTCAAGAAACCCTCGTTATTGGTTATTCTTCCAGCAAAATCCTCCATAAAATATTCTTTCTCCAAAAATGTCCCCCTTTTTCATTCACAAATATCAAAATAAACAATTGTAAAGACAAAACGTCAATCCTAACCTTCTTGAGTTGTCCTCTATTTTTCCTGGATTGTTCACTGGAAACATGTCATCACAAGTTGTCCTTTTTCTTCCAGACGACGAATATTCACTTCACCATTTCAACATTCAATTTTTATTCTAGTTACAACTAATACAGCAGTAATTAACCTCTTCATTGTTCTCTGAATTCACTTCACTCATTGCGAACAGAACGACACTGCTGCGGGCGGGAAACAAATAATAACAATGGACCCCATGTAGACGGAAGTTGCCTCCAGGCGCTGCTGCGGCCAACTTCAGGGGGCTCTCCACTACGAAAACAAATTCAATAAATGTGTGGACGATTTTTGGAGTGACTGGAGTGCTCCGGCTGCATAAAACCTGGGGAAATGTCAGACAGTTCCGAGGACAGTCTCGAGGATGGCCCCTGGGTGTTATATAAAAATCGTGACGAGTGGAAGGATGTAATTCCAGTGCCACAGGACGACGGACCCCACCCAATTGTTGCCATCGCGTACTCTGAGAAATGTAAGTTTCTGAGTTAATTGTAACCTCAAAATTCTCCTGCTCTAGATTCAGAGGCTTTTCGTTTCAATTTAACTGCAGCTGTTGAAGATCCTTTGGGAGAAAATGTTTGAAGGACATTCAAAGGATTTAGACTTTCCAGCTCTTGAGTAACATTTGCTGGCACAATTTTTTTGGTTTTGTTATTGAAGAATTATCAGGCTTTCCTGAACGAATTTCTTTTTTAATTTATGTATTAACTGTTCAAGAATAGCCTTTGGGTGATAAAGAGGACTTTTTTTTATTTTGATTTCTAGTCAAAGACGCCTACGACTACTTCCGGGCAATTTTAAAATCGGGGGAGAAATCAGAGAGAGCTCTTGCCCTTACCACCGACTGCATTTGGCTCAATCCAGCTAATTACACAGTTTGGCAGTATCGCCGGGACATTCTGAAGGCTCTCGGAAAGGATTTGAGAGAGGAATTGAAGTACATTGACTCTGTAATTGATTCCAACCAAAAGAACTATCAGGTCTGGCACCACCGGAGGACTATTGTCGAATGGCTGCAGGATCCCAGTCAAGAGTTGGAGTTTACTGCCCAGATTCTGGAGAGAGACGCCAAGAATTATCATACCTGGCAGCACAGGCAGTGGGTGCTGACTGCTTTTCGGTTTGTACTCATTGACCTCCTCACTCATCCTAAATATTAAATAATTAACAATTGCCCAGCGAATTATCGAGGACTTTTTATGAACTTTTCTCACCCGTTCTTTCAGGATATTTGACAAGGAACTCGAGTACGTGGATGAATTATTGAAGGAGGACGTGAGAAATAACTCAGCTTGGAATCAAAGATACTTCGTTCTCAATCATACGACAAATTTTGAACCAGAGGTTATAGACAGAGAAGTGGATTATGCGTTGAAGATCATTGATATTGTTAAGGGAAATGAGAGCGCCTGGAATTATCTTAGGGGGTGAGTCCCTTCTCCTTACTGAAACTCGAATAATTTATTTAATTACATGGTATTAATAATAAGTCTGTTCTCGGAAAGAAGGAGAAGTTCTTTTTCTTTCTTCTTTCTCAACTACAACATTTCATTCGATTAATAAATTCAATAATTTCAATAATTCAAAGCTAATACTCAAATTTCAATTTAGAGTTTTAATACACGACGAAAAGGGTGGACTCGCTTATAACGAAAAAGTCCTGAAAAAATGTGAAGAGTGGTACAACAATGGCTGTCGTGTCAATCATCTCCTGGCATGTATCATCGACATTTGTCAGGACAGATACCAAAATGAATCATCGGAATCCTTATTTCACATCAATAATGCCCTCACAGTACGTATTTCTGAATGAATAAATAATTTAATTCCATACGAACAATTAATACCTCCTACTCTCAATGTAAATAAATTTTTGATGTGATACTTAAACCGATTGTTCCAGCTCTGCAAGGAATTATCCGAGAAGCACGACAGAATACGCCGGAGATATTGGGACTACGTCACCCAACAATTATCCGAGAAATTAAAATCCACCTGTTGATTTTTTTAATAAATATCTCGTCCATGTGTTCCCGAAAAAAAAAAATATGAATAAACTGAGAAGGAATTTTTTAAATGTACGACAACCACTTGCAACGTTAATTCATCTATTTTATTTATAAAATAGTTACATACTCCCAGTTTTTTTTTTTGTAATACAATAACTAATAACATAATAATTGGTTTGGCATAACTAAGATGACTTTGAACGTAGCAACTCCATTGACTTTGGTTTCTCATCGAGACTGAGAGATTCTCTTCTTCGTTTGTTCGTTAGTAAGCAATTTCGAACGTAAACATTTCAGCTTCGAAAGCATATATTGCACAAGCGTACGAATGACAGGCAGTGACTGCATTACCCGGGGCCAATTGCGTCTGCAAATTGCATTTGTAGGCAAATAAAATTTATCAGCGATAATTTAATTTTCCGAGTTGTTTTTTTTTTTTCGTTTGGGGTATGATTTTAAACTTTTGTTGATAATCTACCCTAACATTTAACAATCAACATCCAAACAATTATTTTACACACTCGATTTCCGGGCTGGCAGGAGCGCGCAGTTTTGGTTGTTCTTGTGGGTGATAGGTCGATTCAGTAGTGGAGATCGGTTACCGGTGGTTGGGGGGATTCAAGAGGTGGAGGATATTCTAGGGGAATTTTTGATAAAGTCTCTGAATTTTTTTCGGGTTAAATTAATCGAGATTCTCTGATTTGTATTTTATTTTTTGCCAATATCGCAGAATGTAGGAGAAATATCGTAATTTTTGTTCAACCATTTTTTCTTCGAAATTTCAAGAGCTACAAAAATGATTTTAACGAAATTTTCATGATCACCCTCGCATTCCAAAATTTTTATCAAAAACTTATCTAGAAATGAAATTAATGTACTCCACGCATTGAAAAGTTTTTCCAAAGTATGTCAGCGTTTGATTGAGATAACAAAAAGCGTGTCACGATTTTTTCTGTAGCTCTTAAATTAATCTAAAAACGAGATCTTCACAAAATTTGATATCTGTCATAGTTTCAGAGATATTTGAGAAAATTCATTATAAAATTAGATCAATCTCGATTTTTTAATTCTCGGGGCTTGAAAAGTACCCCAAATCCCTCGCCACAAATTCTTAAACGAATAAAATGACAGCCATTAAAAAAAAATTAATCAAAAAGCCTTGGCCATTTTTTAAATGTAATAAATCCTGAGAAATGTTTCAAAAATTCCCAAATAAATAAGTTCTCTCCACCCTCCTCCACTACCGAATTCTCTCCTCCTGTTCAACAACAGAGATAATACACTTGGAATATTTCTCCATCATAAACAATTACAGACATCAACACCTGAATAATTGAATTCACAATCGACAATAATCCACGTATCCTGAGACATTGATTACCATTCTGTACTGTTGTTAAAAATTGCGCATCGGCCAAATGAAAAATCAATTTCAATTCATTAATCTCCTCTATTTAAAGCTATGTAACAGGTAATTCACCTTGAAGGTTCATTATGACATTTACACTTTGATTTACACTGAAAATATATTCATCGTCCTATTATTGCACTTCTTCATCCTCAAATCTCTCAGATTTAACGTCATTATAATTCTTATAATTCTCATCTCTCCCATGATCGATCAATCGTACTTGCGATTAATCACGGGGGAATAACGATTAGGCTACCTTCTCTCCTAGAATAGTCTATGATTGGACCATCGGACCATGTTTATCGTTCATCGAGTTTGGCCTCTGTCATCCATAACAAACGACTTGACAGCATCATCTGACGTCTGGAAAAATTTCCTAAAAAATCTTCGCCGCCCAAAGCTAAAAATCCTATCGAATTGTCATTAGAATTACCTCGAAATTTCCTCAATTGCTTTCCCTATTTTCATTAAATCAAAATAAAATTGAATATTAATTGAACTGCAAACGACTTGAGTTTCCAATAGAATTTCGATAGAATATCTCAGGGCGAACGCTAGATTTTTCTGTTAAATTTAGTCACACGCGTTCCACTTCCCCCGAATTACAATTGTTTAAGACCTCGTCGCGACTTGCCTGTCCAGTCGTGTGGAGGATGTGTACATTTTATTGCTACCTAATTATTTATCTTGAGAGAATCTACAAGTTGAAGCCATCGAGACAAAGATTTGTTGCATATAGTGAAGATAGATTGTTTTTTAAATTTCTAATGGTTAATAGTATCTCTAGGTACATTCAGGAAGATTCAAGACGATAATACTGTTGTCGTTATTCCAATGGAGTTTAAATGAGACTCTGTCAAATTTATTTCGAATACTGCGCCTTTTGCCAGGAGGAAAGTTGTCAATTATTTGCTTCACTTGTTAAAAATATCTGAATTACATGAAATTAGAAGCGCAGGAAAAAAATCCATTGAAGATCAGAACAATTACGTCAATTGAATAATGCCATTGTTTCTTTCGTAACTTTTCTCCCGAAGTATTTTGATTTTTCGAAACGCAATTGAGAAAAAAAGTTGGGCTCTCGTTTGAATTTCATCAGATACTGGTCTCCAACTGATAAGAAAGAAAGAAAATCACTTCCGACAGATAACAGTGACAGCAATGACCGTAGAGACTAGATTCTACATTAAGTCATAGATTAGACGAGTATTTTTCAATAATTGTTTATCGCCCTTATCAGTACACTAGAACGTTTTTATCACCGGGGCTATCCCGTCCACTGGGACTGATACGAGAGGATCTTATTTGGCTCTGAAATATCCTCCTCAGATTCTCATCAGCGAGTTACGGGGTCTCGAGTGCCAGAAGTATTTGATGAAAAATCCTGGCGATTTTTTTTTTATTCCATAGTATGAAATCTCAAAATGCTCGGGGTTTTAAGGGCAAAATTTTATGGTCTTCCTGGTCTGCGGTGTTATTACATAAGGAAACGATTAAAAAAAATATAGCCAACATTTTTTATTAAAAAATTCTCGTGCTGGAGAAGCTAATGAGACCTCCTTTAATTATGGGGATGAGGACGAACCCCTCGTCTCTCAGCCCACGGCAGCTCGGGATAATCACGACAGATGCAACATTTGTTTTTTCTTCTTTTTTACATTTTTCAAAGACATGCGGTAGTGATCGAGTTGATATGAGATAACGTTTCGATGTTTCATCTCGGGTTATCTCGTCTTACTTAGTAATTCTTAAAGCTAATAGGCGCTGCTAAAAATCGATATTTATATTGTTCAGGGTCTCATCTGGCTTGAGAAAAATCCGTACGTCTGAAGAATTTAATAAAAAAAAATCGAAGATAATTGTGGGGGATTGTTTATTGTTTATTTAGAATTTAAATGAGAAGACAATCCGGAGAAGTTGGTTTCTATAAAAAAAAAATTCAAACGTCAATTTTATAAATTAATACTTCTAAAATAATAATTATTGTACGTCTTCTTTATTAAATTTCTCATGCGTAACGGATTTTTAATTCTCGATGCATCATCAGGTGATTACGAGTAACATAATCGAAATGAAATCAAAAGAGTGACAATAAATCCAGGCTCACCGCAAAAAGAGGGATTATTGACTAATAAAAAAGGGAATTAATGCATCAGCTGTCCTCCCCTCTTATCCATAAATTTAATCTCGATGTTAGGCAGTGGTGAAAAATGATGTTGAGAATACCTCGTAAACGTCCCAACCCCCAGTATTTTCCGTTTAGTCTCGACCGGGAGAAAAAAAAATATATATATATTCCAGTGGATTTTCCCTTTTGCATGTGATAAACGATCATTAGCAGCACAGACCCTTATGTTAACTTAACGCTAGCTAGGTTTTTTGTTTGTTATCATTAACCAGTCACAAAAATAAATATTTCATATCGTTTTACGTTTACGTGTTTACACCCTAAGAAAAAATCCCATCACGGCCGAGCGATAATTAACGTTCTCTTATCGAGTTTTTCATCAACATTTTTTTGTTATGGCTGCCCAGGTTACCTCAAAATACATGGAATTCGTTGGACGATTGGGGATATCCTAGAAGATCTCCAAAAAATTACGCGCTTGAAATTTTTCTCTTTGACCGATTCCTACGAATTTCTGATGCATTTGAATAAAAATCAATATAATTAGACGAAATAAATAATTTAGTAATTGAGGGTAAATTCTGAATAGACTCGGGAGAATTTATTTGAGTCAAACAATATTTATTTAATGCGATGCGATAGTCGGTTATTGAGTGGAAAATGTCAATAAAAAAATACATGGACAATATTTTACTATGCACTTATCATATTTCGTTAGGATGTTCAATAAATAAAATTATATACCGAAAATTTGCTGGGGATCCACTCGGATATTCTCAATGCTACACCTCTGGCTCCCCCACTTCTCGTATTCTCACATATTAAACAAAAATATTGACGCGTGAAATTTATCGACAATGAATCCCTGATGCATGGTTATGCTGGTTGTCACAATATTTTCTGCCACTTCAACACCCATTCCCTTCCTCGAGTGTACACAAATATTTTTGTACCATACGTGGTGAACGATATCAACGGTGATATGCAATAGACAATATTTTTTTTTGTTCCATTTTTCAAATTCTTTTTTCCCCCGATGAAAAAAAATATACGCTTACTTTGTATGAATTAATCGTTGTCACGTATCGACAATTTAATTTGTCAGGTTGTCAAGTTAATTTTTCATTCTTGGAGGGCAATGAGAATGTCTTATACTGAGAGAATTTTTTTTCTTTCGTTTTGAGAACTTCTGAAGATTGAAATGTCGAAAAGCAATCGTCTGCCCCTTTTAATTCCTTCTATGCAACTTATTTTATTACTAGAACAGAAAAATATAATTCTATTGACTTGTTCTACTGAATATTGTCCATTAGCGGTAGGAAAAATTTAATCTGAGGGTAAAGGTGTTGACGATTGAAATAAAAATTTGATAAATTAATAATTTCGCCCAGAAGAACTCCGTGAGTGCGAGGAAATTTTTTCCTCCGCTTTCAATTCCAGAAGATGAGGCTGAAGAGACTTCGCCCGATATTTCGAACTTGTCAATCCGTCAAACTGAAAATTAATTATCTCAATATGAAGACGATAATCTCCCCAAATACGAGAATAATTTTTCTCTGTGTAGATTCAATGGGACCCCCTTCTGATGTAATAAAATCTTGAAGAAACTTCCGTTCCATCAGTCGAAGAACAACTTCCTCCAGTTTCAGCGGCTGTAATCAAACTTTCAGGCCTCCCCCGACCGGCAACAAGCATTCCAAAGGCGCCACTCTCACCAGTAACAATCTTTCATTTTCCCTCTCGATGACTTGAGGACGTGCTCTCGTCAGCACGTCGGCTACATCGTTCAGCCGTTGCTCCGTTCAAAGGACCAAAATTCCATCAATTGTTGGAGACAGCACTGGAAGGGCTAGTGTCCAATTCTCTCCTCGCGGAGGTGAGTTTAAAAATATTTGAGCGTATTCAATTCAGAATGGACACCATCAGGTCCATGGCGAGGGCTTTTTCTTTGCCGCGTGTCAGAAGGCCGTGTCCAAGGCCGCCATTGACGTGGAGATTTCGGGATCGGCACGACAGGCGTCCAAAAATTCGGTAAGGGTCACAACGCCGTCTTTATTCTCGTCCATTTTCTGGAAATAAATAAATAGATAATTTATTAACCCTCCGAGAGCCGGTAAAAAATATTCAAACATCCCTTCCATTATTTTTCCAAATTTTAGACTCAAGCCGCGGGTGTAATAGCTCGTAACCTCGACATCTCCGTGACTAATTATAAGAACAATTATGATCAAATCATAAGCAAACTTAATTTCCGACGCCCGTGCCTGATTTCTGCAGGCCGGGAATTATGTCTGCTCAGGATTTGATCATCATTTCACGAGTAATCAGTGACGAAGATTTCGAGGTGATCAATTATTATACCCGGCCCTTAATGTCTGCACGGAGAAAAAAATTCACGAAAAATTACGGAACAAGTCACGTAATCTGGGAGTGAAGTTGAGATTTCATAGAAAGTGCCTAATTTTGACGCAAATTCTACGTTCCGTCCGGAAAAATTACTCATCCGTCCGACACGTCAAGGTCAGCTGTCTGGCGATTTTTAGGAACGCTCCGTAAAAATTGCGGAACGCTCAGTAGAAATTACGGAACGTTCCGTAGAAATTACAGAGCGTTCCGTAATTTTTATTTTTTGAGCCGCAATAAGTCTTGAAATTTATCGTAGATTTTACTGTTGGAGTTTAATTTCCAAAAAAATTTACGTAACTTTTTCGTATGTTTTCCGGTAGGCAACGGACTTATTCTCCTTAATTCGTACAAAAATTCCTGGAAAGGATTTTGCCTCGCACCTTACGTGACTTGTTTCGCAATTTTTCTTGAATATTTTTCTCCGTGTAAAGTACTTGAGTTCTGGTAATTTCAGGAGCTGAAGGCACTGAATTTTTTAATTTTTAAATTTCATAAAATTCCAATCGCGAACAGTTGAATTAACAAATAAAGAAGAGCTCCATTTTTATTAAAATGAGAGAGTGGAAAGGGGTCACCCCCAGGGGTAATTAAACATCGAGTCAACAGTAATTGTGTCAGAGTGTCGCGTGATATTCTCCTCACGGTAGAAGGGGTACAAATGACGTTGAGACAGGGGAGGGCGGGGTAAAGAGGGGAATTGGTCATCGATTAAAAATTCTGTTTTTGAGTATCATTCAACATAATATAATTATGTTATTATTTTCTGACTTCCCCTGAACATTTGTAAATAGCAATTTATTTCAAATTATTCGATATAATTTAGAATAAATCATCTCAAAAATGAGCAGCGTTGTCTGATTATTATTTTTCAAATTGAGGAAGTAAAATTTATTTATTATAAATTTTATAATATTTAATTCTACCAATGATATCAGCAGAATGCTTCGGAACTATAATTTTTTTCTCATTTTTTCTATCATTTTTTTTCTATTAATATCAATTTTATTTTGATAATTTGTATGCGTATTTCTCTCATTATATTCGTAATTGAAATCATCAGCAATCACATGAAATCAGTGGAAATCACATTGAAATGAAAATCACATTGAAATGAATTTCAGTTTGAAATCATTGTGTCACTAGTTTTAGGAATGAATAGCCCCTCGAAATATTAATTTTACTTTGATAATTTGTAAGTGTGTTTCTCTCGTTATATTCGTAATTGAAATCATCTGTGTCATTGTGTCACTAGCTTTGGGAGTGAATTAATTTTAAATAACTTGAATTCCACGGATTTAAAAAAAAACATTGATCCAAAAATTGTTACAACCGACCGGCTTTTCTGATGAAAATTCCATTCCACCGGATTTTCCCCGCCCTTCGATCCCGCAATTCCCTCAAAATCCTCTACCTCATCTCGCAAACATGCAAATTCGCACTGAATTAGAATCCGCGCCGTCCCTGCACGCCTCATTAATTCCGTTACCGAAAACAAAATAAAGGCCAGAGGCGCGCTCAGGAATATTTGTACCCATAACATTTACTGTGTACAGAACTACTCAAAGGCCCCTCATTACTCATTCAAAATCATAATTATGTATTATCCGACCCAACGAAGAAAAATCCCTGAATTTTTTTATTACTGGAACAAAGACAATTGGTGGATTTTTAATTCTACGAATTTTATTTCGGTATTGCCTTTGAGCCCATCATATCCGTCCAAAGGGAATTAACTAACCTGTGCTGGACTGAATAGATAGCAAAAATAATATCACCTGATCTGTTGACAAAAGAATCAGCGAACCCAACGAAAATCCTCCAAATTGCGGATTTTCCCCGGAAATGCTGAGGTAAATCCCGATTTTTTGAAAATAATTTTCTCCAAAAATCTGGAACTACCGTTGAATTGACTAAAGACTTCGATAAAAAAATCTCCAAAGCTCCAAAAATTCTCTGAACAATTGATTAAAATGAATAAAAATAAAAAGGAATGGATTTTACATACGAAAACGCGCATTATAACAATTTATTCGAAATAAAAAGTGAGCAGCGGCTTAAAAATCATAATAGCCCATCATCCCTTCAACAAAAAAACTCCCAAATAAATAAAATCAAGCGCAAAGACAATTGAAGGAATTTTAATCCCCCGAATTTGCTATTTCCGCGTTGCCTTTGGAACCGTCGCATTCCCAGAGGGAGTGGATTATTTTTCAACGAATCGCTGACGCAGTTTCCCCGCCCGATTTTTATTTCAAATTTTCTTTTCAATCATTTTTTTTTTCATTCACCGAATGCGCAATATGCGGAATAATACTGGCTTTCCCTATCGCGTCCTGGATTACCCAGAACAATAGTAGAGATTATGATGTGGTTCACACTTTTGCAGACTTTGGATTCCAATTAAAACGAGAGCACTATTCACTCGATTGTATCCCGAGATCGGTCGACGAGGCAACAATTGGGATGAATCAATTTTGCGTATCGTTAAAGTGAAAATTGAGAGAATAGGATACATTGAAATACGGAAAGTGTATACCCGCGGATGTTTATTCGTCTCTAATGTATTCCGCTTTTTCCAGTTGTATTTATTTACCGAGTGGTATTTTTCATTGGGACATTTAGCCCGTTGAGGTTAACGAGAGCGTGAAATACCCATCCCTCCCTCTTATTTAGTGGATTTATTGAAACAATTGTGGAACGAATTTTTAATTAAAATTCTCGTCTGCACATCCGCCTGACTGAATCGTAATTTCATTCTCGATGAGCTGATTAATTACCAGCAATTGTATTTCATTAGATTCGTCTGCTCCCTGTGGAGTGAGCAAAATGTGTAAGGGTTCCTCAAATTAGTCAAAAAAAAAATCGCTAAAATTCATCGAACAAATTTACAGAATTTTGATTAAAATTTATCGAAAGAATTGTCTGACGAATTTATTACGTTTTTCTGTGAAAATTTTTCGTGCGTGTGTGGAAGAAAAAATCTTTATATAGCGGTAGGCTTGCGTGGGTCTGATGAGGGTGATTAATCCTAGGTCCTAGGCTAGGGGAAATCAACCCACATGGGGGAGAAATTTTAATGCGGGGTATCTAAGATGCAAGCTATCTAGCCACTTTGTTTTCTCCCCATTCTGTGTCATTTGTGTCAGCCCGAGATGGATTTCTGATGGAAAGCAGATACGAGATGGAATTATAGTTAGCACGCGAAGAAATCACAGCCAAATCCTTCGAATCTCTCGTCTTTGTCCGCTGCGCCATCTCATGGCGGCGTCACTGAATTAAAATCGGCGGGATATTTTGGATATCC
>JAPYZM010001017.1:0-28427 GCA_030522845.1 Psyttalia concolor
ATAATGAGAAGTTAATAAAGCTCACTTGGAAATGACAGAGCTGGAGAAATTCGTGATTTTTTAAGTAAATACTTCTCTCAAGTAAATGAATATTTGGCAGAACTAAATTTTTCTCTCAGTGCATATGATCTTCGATGAACCCATTCAGTGATAATTAATTTTTTCTAAATATCCCGTTCTTCTCCCCGATTTTTTAATTGTAAGAATTATTGATGAGGTTCACCGAGTCACTATAAATCCAATAATTACCCAGAATAGTATGATTGTCCTCATGGAAACCCAATCAAAGTCCTCCGAAAATGACTCGTTTGCTACCTACTTGAAAAACTAAAAATTTCTCTCAAGTAAATAAATATTTGGCAACCCCCTTTTTACCTCATTGTAACCCACTCTATAAAAATTCCGGCAGTCCGCCAGACAAAATAAGTAAATTAAGTAAAGCAAAGAGACTTCCGCAGTATTCCCCTTATTACCCAAGACATTCCCCCCAAAAAACCAAATATTTAAAATGAAATTCTAGCGAACAAAAAAAATCAATTTCCACCCGATTTTTCCCTCTTTCATAAAAAAAAAAAATATTCAGCATCTGTCCCTGCGAATGTACTCGAATAGACGTATGCACGTACGTATGAAGTTTTAGCTACTCGAGAACAAAAGAGAGAGAGAAAAAAAAGGAAACAGAACAAGCCGCGTGGGTACAATGCTTTTGCATTCGCACAAGTTCAAAGTTTTGTGATGGCAACCGCGTGACGGTCAGTTGTCGTGGCAACGCTTTGTTGTGCTGTCGCTACACGAAACCGTGGAATAACGCTGGAATCGGCATATGAAAGAGAGGTAAGATAACGTAGAGAGAGGGGGGGAGGGGGGTAATAGCCAATGAAGTTGGCGAATAATCGAGTCAATTTTTGCGTTTCGAGCCCAAGTCGTGCATCGATAGCCAGCAATTAACCGATCTGTCGAATTGGAAATGACAGACATGGGAGGGGCATTTGTTGCTTAATTGTCAGGGGATAATTATTAAAATTATCCTGGGCTGAGACAAATTTTGCTGATGATTTTGGAAATTACGGAGAGTCGCCAGAAGCTACAGATCGGGAAAGGGAATTTTCACCTCAATATAACTATTCAACACTTGTTGCTCTAATTACAGGAGTTACTGTGATTGCATTCAATTTTTGGCAGGCTTTTTGGGAGTGTCAATTGTACGGATACCGGCAATTTCTTCTGATTGTAGACTATTGGTGAGAGTTGAGGGCAATTGGAGGTGGCTGGAATAGGAATTTAATCTGGGACTTTTAGTCGATGAGTCTATTGCAATTACGTAACAATTGTTATTAATTTTTGAGGTATTTTTTTTTGGTAATGGATTATTTAACAAGATTGAAATCGATTGCAGTGAGTCAGTAAAAAAATTCAGGCTCAATTGTTCTCGAAAACAGAATTTTAATAGCTCATTTTCAATTGTTAATGCGATTGCGTTTTTTAAAAATAATTTTCTACAATTTTCTTGCTAAATAAATGAATAATTAATTCATTAAATTAAGTCGCATTAATTTATGCATGAAATCATCTCGAAAACCAATTACAATCTCCAATTTTTTATGGAGGATTAAATTAAAGTTTTGTTTTCCATTTGTACCTCAATTTCTGCCAATTTTTCAGTGCAATAATTTATATGAATTAGTTAATTGAATTGTTGAGATATAATTTGTGAAAATTATCTTGGTTGGAGTCTAACGAGTGCACGGAATGATCCTCGAGAGAAGAAATTCAATTCTGAATTGTTTATTAATCCTGTAATCACAATTTTCTCCGGAATTTCTCGGAAATTTCTCAATTCCCCCAGAATCCGAAGATATGTAATCACTTTATGCAAATATAACGTACTTATTTTTGTCTGAGCACTTTCCTTCGGCTCTGCCGATGGGAAAGGAGATTAATAAAATAGATTTTCCGACCGGAGCTGTGCTCCAAATTTCATCAGCCATGCAGGCTCATCGGAGAAACTTAAAAACAACTTTTTCAATAGATTCATGGGACTGGGGAGGTAATTGAAGACGGCGACGTGTTAGCCCATTAGAATAATCGAGGAATTACCAACAACTGTCATTATATTTCATTATCCAGTCGCGAACGTTTGTTTATGGGATATTTTTATCGATTATTAGGAGAGGATTGAAAATAATTGGCGAGGGAAGCAGTGGAAGTGATGCAGTAGTGACAAGAGCTAATTTCATGTGAAAATATTTTGATTTTTTGTCAGTCAATCGGAAATTTATCATTTACTATTTATTATACTACTCAATTTCCTCATTCTGTGAGAGAAATATTTTTTAAATAGTTCTTCAATTTTTATAATTTACTAAGTGATGACTCTTGGTCAATTAGAGAGATCTTTACCAAAATATAGGAAACAATTTGGGATTTATATTGGCTCTTGTGGGATTCATTGTCAAATTGGTAATGGCCCTCTTAGAAGACTCTAAATATCAGAATAAAAATAGAAAACATGAAAAAATGGGGTAAACTAATCGAGGACTAATCCAGGGTATTCAGAAGTCTAATCCAGGCACTTAAAACTTCCAATCCGATACAATCAATTCTGATTAGGAGATTGAAACTTTTGTCAACAGATGATAAAATAATTGAGAGCATTAAGTAAACATTTTTCATACATTTTTTTCTCTGAATTATCGGGGTTAAATAAAACGACAGACAACAACTCTAGATATTTTCAGTCTTCAAATTCTCCAAACTGAATTGAGTAAAAAAAAGTTAAAAAATTGTTACTGAATGACTTTTTACGAACATCCCTTCTCAAAAATAAATAATCTTCTGACTTTTAAAAATTGAGTTTAAAAAAATCCAGAATAACGGAAATCCTCGGAATAGTAAATTTTTATGCAAAAGATTATTTAATCGATCAAAAAAATGGGATAAAAATGCAATTACCTTTCCTGGCTATTGGTTCTTGTTTTTATGGAGTGGTAGAGTGACTTTAAAAAATTCCAGTTCTAATGTTTTTCATTTAGAATCGACAGTCTGAGCTCTCCCAGCATGATCCCCTGCTATCGATTACCAGCTCGCATCCGAAAAACAAAACAAAATGAAAGAGTATGCGCCGAAAATAGAAATTCTCGAAAGCCTAGTTAAAACCATTTCCATCGATTGGAAATTTTGTTGTGGGGAAGATTTTAACGAATTCATTGGAAAACAACTTCTCGAGGACGACTACGATAACCCAAAAGCTCCAAATACCAGACTTTGACGGCAAAACTGATGAAATCGATGACAAAAATTGCGTTTAAAAAAGTTAATAACATTCTCCAACGATTGTTCATGGATCTCAGAAGACATTAAATGGCCTGACGATTTGAAGAAAACAATGGAAGTCCCTCCGATGTTTGCCATTAGACATTCTCGACAATTTCTTCTCCTCAATTTGCTAGAAAACAATTTCTTGAGAACAATTAAACTACCGAAAATGCTCCAATAACATTTTCCGACAATTCTCTATTGTTCTCAAGAAACATAAAATTTTCTTCTGCTGTAAAATAAAAAAAAGGGTTGAGAAACAAATTAAAATTCCTGACGTCTGCCATCAGACATTCTCGACAATCCATTAATTAAAAACCAAATTCCTCTACTCAATTAACTAGACAACAATTACAATAACGGATAATCACTGAAAAAACAATGAACTCTGGTGAAAATTCCGATTAAGAAGTCCAATGATATTTTCTGGTGGAAGATAAAATAAAATTCCTGCGTTGTTTGCCATTACACATCCTGGACATTCTAAGCCCTCTCAGCACGACTCCCAACTATTGATTACCATTATGCATTTGTAAAAAAAAAAATACTAGTCCCCCCAAAATAAGCTCAATCAGCCATTGGTAATCCTGGCCGTTAATTCGTACTATCGGATTTGGCATCAATGGAAACTCCAGGCGAGCTGGGCAGAGAGCGTTATCAGTTCGATAACGCGTCAAACGACAGCCTCGAATAGCGTCGTTTTCCACACATACAGCGGAGAGGGGGAGAACCCCTGGCAGGGGCTCCAAAGCTATGCCCGAGAAATTACGGATAAGAGCCTGAACTAACCTTCCCGGTTCAGCTTCCCCCACACCTCATCCCGCAATAGTTCAATACTGCATGCAATCAATTCGACTCCAGAGGATTTCTCAATCGTAAACTTGGAGTTCGTTTTCACTTCAGCCGTCGACTAACGAGTTTACCAATCAATTATGGGCAAATGCATTGGAGCGAGCGTCAATATTCGAGTATGAATGCCTGTACCACGCGCACGGAAGAGGGCTAGAGGGAACTAACCCCTCGGGGGAAAAAAAAGGAGAAAATAGAGAGTAGTGTTGGTTTTGTCCAGCGATTCCAGTGACTCTAGGCCGCTTTTTTTTCGGCTCTTTGCGGATTTACGAGGATTTTTAGCGGGTACTTACTCGGTGATGATGATTGATGGAGAACTGGGGAATACTGGATCAATGCTCAGTCACAAAAACACCGAAAAACTGGGGGACAGCAATCACGTCGCAATGGCGCACCGCTAAATGCGTTGGAAAGTCTATGGTCATTGTGAAGGCATCTAGCGGCGACGCCGTGAACCTGGGGGTATTTGCGTGGGACCATTGGCCCGGCTAGGCCAATCCGGACGGAGGATGTGTCTACGCGGGAACGGCGTGAGTGGGGCGCCACTTGCTACGGAGAAGACGTTTTTTTTAATTATCAGCTGAGTTTTAAAAGTTAGAAAAAGGGTAATTGAAATGTTTTCTTTTACATTTTGCTGACTTTTTTTGTAATGGCTTTGATAACTTTTGTCGCCTTCTCCGAGGTTGAGGAGAGACCGGTCGTCTGCTATTTCTTTAATCAGCTGAGTTTCAACAATTGAAAAATAACAATCTTCAGGACCTTTTGATTAATAACAAATTAGGAAAAATGAGCGGAGAGTGTGGAAAAATTGAGAGGATTATTTTTGAGATGGAAGAGGAGATCAGTCTTCGTAAATCTGAGGTTGAACGGCTGGAGAAGGAGCTCCTGGTGGTGGAGAATTCCATTGCTCGCGTGAAGATGCTCCAGGAGAAGGCTCTCCATGTGATCAAGTGTAATGAAATTAAATTTCGAGAGCGCGAGGAACTCCTGGAGACGATGAGGGAGAATTTTCGGAGGTTGCAGACGACTGAGGCTGAGGATCAGGGGCAGAATGTGACGGACGCGCTGCTCAGGAAGATCGGGGAATTGAAGAACCTGAGGGATTCGCTGCAGAGGGAATTCCTGGAGAAATCTGGGGCAAAGAACTGAACAATTTCAATGCAGTATCTTTAAATAATTAATTGCGGTATTTTCTTAATTATTCAATAATTATCATCATTAGAATAATCAGATAATGGAGCAGCTAAACCTAATTAAAACGTCATTCAATTGTTTTTTGGGAAGAAAGCGAAGAAGTTTGTCAAGGAATTCGTGGAAAATTAATTCTGATAAATTCAAGGTAATTAGATAATCGTAATTATGAGATGTAGGAGTGGGGGTGAAAAATCGTAGAGATCAACTCGTTAAATATCTGAAGCATAAATTATATCAGTCATTAAAACTTCATGGAAGTCAATATCTTTACATAAATATTATGTACTATACACATTCTTGTTGTCAATTAAAGTACGAATATATGGCAGGGATTTATGAGTTAGTTCTTGTCGATCTGCGCCTCTCCGAGTTCATCCACACATTTCTGGATGCGGTCCTTTGTTTTCTCTAGCTTTGCTATACTATTGATCCCTATTTTCGTGGATTTCGTGATTTTTTTGTCGAGTGCAAGGGTCTCCTGTCGTTTTTTGGAGATAATCTTCATGAGATGATCGTTCTCATTCTCCAAATCGTCAACTAGTTTGGTTAGTCGTTCCGTCTCTTCGTCGATTCTTGACACGTCGAAGGTCCTCAGGTGTAATCCAACGTCTCCCGGTGGTCTCCTGAGGAAAAATGCAATTTTTAATTGCTCAAAATATCCTCTAAACAGGAAACAATTAAATAAAAATTATTTGGATTGGCCAAAATCTCAATTCAATATAATCAATTGATCACTATAATTTTCATCGAACATTAATTCAACAATTTTTCCTTTTGTTTTCATCCTTAAAGCCTTAATTTTACAAATAATTTTGTAAGAAAAATAATTCCAAAAAATCTGTTTAGGTAATGCTGCCAATAATTCGGGAAATGAAGAAAAAAATCGTCAAGCAGGAAGTAATTATAAAAATGAATAAATACCACGCAATTTCCCCAGGACTGTACGGGGTTTCCAACAGTAATTGTTTGAGTCTGCCGAGGCCGTTGATCAAACTCTCCTCCGTCATCATTCCCTCCAGCTCCTCATTCATGCTGTCGTAGAGGTCCTTAGCTATCGTTGTACGAAGCTTCGGAATTGTGGAATTGAATTTGGCCTCTGAGAGTTTGGATCTCAGGAAGCACTGGCACTCGGCGAACTGCTTATCGCTGTAGAAAAGTCCCCCGAATATTAAAATCATCGCAATTAATCGACTGAAATATGTACAGGAGAGGCAGTTGTCTCGCTAGTGGATAGCGAGGGGGGGCATTATCGGATCCTTCAGGGAAATCCAAGTACTGCCTTCATAAACAACGGATTGAATTTCATGCAGACGAGATATCGACAGGGATTTTTATGGCGTTCTCCACCTCGGGCTTTTAACCTCAGTATATTTCCATTTTCGTCGGTTTATCTCTGGCTTTGCTCCACCCTTTTTGACATCTCGATGATTGCGTGCTCGCGGTCAGGCCGGGACAGGTGCAATTTGAAGATAAAGAAACACAAAGTTGCAAGTGTCCAGACCGGAGTAAGAACACAAAGGATTTTTATTCCACGAAAATAAAGAGGGGAAGGCCCAAATGAGGCCCCCCATTTTGGTCTTTCAATATTAAAATTTGTCTAGATTCCTTGTCAATTGATATTAATAATAACACAATAATTAATAGATATTTTACAAAAAAACATTAACGCATTGGCTGGAAAAATCTCCAGAAAATGGACGTCCACCGAACTTTTCATTCGTTTTTGATAAAAAAAAATCCCAGGCCCACTGGATTTTTTTTTCAACGGAAATAGGATGCGGAGACAATTAAATAACCATTTCAATTTATTTATATGATGAAAATGTCCTCAAAATCCCGTCAAATCCCAAAAACTTTGGCCACGATTTACCCAACGAAATAATTCCAATGAAAAAAGACCCGTTCGAGTTTTAAATAATTCCCAACTGTCCACAGTTATTACCTAGACCTCATCTCCATTGTCATTCTATTTACCGTTGACTAGATGCCGACAGTAAACACCCGATAGTAAATCAATTGGTCCCCGCGTGGGAAGGAGACGCTACGATTGCCTGTAAAAAAAATCACGCGGATATTGGATTTCCGGTCACCAAAGTAACGGATCAACATCAAAACCCGTTTGATAATCTCACCAGAAATGAGACGTCTCCATGAACTGAATTCGCCCTCCCTCCCGAGACATCCCAAATAACGACGAAAAGAAAAATAATTCCAAAATTGAAGTGTTGAGACACATTCGTCCATTGCGAACCCGAAAAATCTTCACACGCGGAACGAGAGGCGCATGGCAACGGAATTTCTTTGTCCCTCCTCGATAGCGGTCAAAAGATTGTTGAGAGATTCACGAAAAAAAGGTTCTCGCGTGTCCCTTTTGAAGGCCTCGTCCACAATGGGCTCAAAAACTTGACCGAGCGTCACAGGATGGAATGGGAAGGGAAAAAAAATGGATAAAGAAGGAATTTCGGTGAAGCGTAAACGAACCCATACGAACGAGACAAAGAGACGCCTAAATAGAGAGCAAGTAAACAAAGAAATCGTTTATTCAGCCTCGTTTCCCCATCGTCTCGGGTATAACGAGGAAGCCGAGGGAATATTTGGGGTGACGATTATCGGGGGGACATGTGAAGGACAATCAACAAAGAGAGTAAACAAAGAGAGTGTCTTGGCTGGTGTTCGTCAATTTTCAATGATTTTTCGGGGACATTTGGTGAATTGGGGGTTAAGTGAGCAGTACAATTTTGTGGTCTTACCTCACGGAGTCACCGATGTTCGTGAAAATGTGGGATAGAGCTGCTCGCAGGGGCAACGTGTTGTTGGGCTCCGGCTCGGAGGCTTCTGTCTTCTCGGCCATGGAGACGCTTTCGTTGTTTGGACTGTCTGATTTAATGTGCGCGAGTTTTGGGGCGTTTTGGGGGACCACTGGAGTGAGGGTGGGCGTCGGGGGCCTGCGGGGAAGCCTTTGTTGTTACGAAACTGGGATGCAGAGAGTGTTGTCCAATGTGAGTGCTAACGTGGGGACGTGTGCGGACCGTTTGTAACGGTCTCTTCGGTGGAGTCTCGTGGCGCCCAGGATCTGAGAGCTTGCGGAGACCTGGAGGGGGTAAGTGAGACATGCAGAGGGCGTCCAATGTGGCGGGAGTTTGGAACGATTTCTTGGTGAAATAGATCTTTTCATTTGGAGTCTATAGATTTTTGGACATTTTTTTTTCCAGTGCATGGGATTTTTCATTGATTTTTCCAAGATTTTTTTGGTTTGATAAACGGAATAAATTTTTCCTTTTGAGGCTCAAAATGACAAGGTCTATGAGGAATTTGGGGTATTGTCTGCAGGCTCAAGCCCCATTTATTGAAATTTTATTGATTTTTGGAGAGATACTGAAGATTTCTTGAGTTTATGAAATCTTATTTTTGAGGTTAGAATCCATTTTTCTGATTGTAATTGTGAGCTCATTGCCCCCTTTACCTTTTGATTGCGAGACATTGAAGACTTGACTTCACACCTTTTACTTATTACTCGATTTCTAACGATTTTTTCTTGAATTTTGAGATATTTTAAGAATGACATTTTTTACAAATGAAAAAGAAGTCATTTCTGGTATCTCTTGGTAACAAAAAGAATTTCTTTTTGTCCAATTACAATGTCATCGTGAATAATAGATTAGATTCTCTACTTTATTAATCAATAGAAAAACAATTATCCTAAATCCATAGATTTAATCGATCATTCTCACATATATACAGAGGAAGTACAGTTCAACAGGTTTGCACAATTTTTTCGTCTCCAGAATTTATATTATTTATATATCTCTCCCCCCTCGCCATTGCCCTGAATTAACTACAATTTCGAGTGAATTGAGAGAAGTCTTGAGCACGCATTCGATAAAATATCGAGTGATCGCATGCGATTCGATGATTTCTCTCGTGTGAACGAAAAAGACTGATCATTGAGACTAACACAAGTGAAACGACTTGCGCACTTTTCTTCAGAAGTCAACAAGACCCCAGATAGTTCTCTCCCACAGATTTTCATACTGTCCTTTTAACATCACTAGATCAATAATTTACAAAGTAGTATTGATACAACACTCCCAGTTTGAACGATAAAATAACTCGATTTGTGCTAGACAAATTGCTCGGAACTGCTCGCACTTAGTTCTAGCAAACGCCATGCGGACCTCGGATTCAATTCACTGGGATCACGACACAATACCCAAACGTAATTAACCCTCATCACTTTCTCGGGATCCCCCTCGATCACTTTTTTCTGGGAGTCTCTTACACACATTATTTGTTGGGACTGAAAACTTATCACGAGCACTGGGCCTTGCTCCATTACTTTTCCCATTACTAAATCAACATTGTCGATATCTAAAAAAAAGAAAAACATTCGAGGAATTAACTCAGCAATTTTGGGGAGGACGAGAACATTTTTTGTTACTTCTTTGATTTTTTTTTACTAAATTGAGACTTTCGAATGCTTTAATTGACAATTTTCCAGAGTTCAATTGATATTTTCGGTGGGCTGGACATTAATTCTCAATTGTGTACCTTCAGATTTTTATAAGTTCAATTAAGCTTTCGAAAGTCTTAATTTGAAGTCGAAAGATTGAAACAAAAAATGAGAAATGAATGGGTGATAGGCGCATTCAGATCAATCTCTGAATATCTAATTTATGAACATCAAAAGTCTTGACCAAAATACCTAAAATTTTATTGTCCAAGTAGTATCCCAGCTTCTTGGCCTGCGTGAGTGGTTGTGCAATGAGATTGTAAGGCGCCTCATGACACCAGTCCTTCAAAATCTCGAGGTCTCCCCTGATCATTGCCTCCAGAATATTCGGTATAATATCGGTTTCGCAGTCTTTCAGGAATTTAATTTTATCGAAACTAGGATCGAGCTTGCATATCTCCGTGAGTGTTTCTGAGAGCTCTGTCTTCTGGAAGAGACCTCCCATGATGTCTGTGACTTTGTCCGTGAGCAGTCTCGATGCTCTGATCACTGGATTGTCCGACTCTTCGTATTTTATTTTCCAGTCCAGGACTTTATTGACGTATGGATTGTGATCCTTAAAAAAAATGGCGAATGTTCACTTATTCTTCCCGTTAGCTATTCTCCCAGAGTATTTTCTACTCTTCAGCCTCTTAATTCAATCAATTTTACATTCCTCATAATTTTTTTGAGCGACACAATTAATTGATTAATTAACGATAAACATCGTAAGTAGTTATTAATTTCTAGAATTTGGTTCTGGGCGATTTTTGCCAGCAAATTGTCAGCAGATGAAACAGAAAACAATCTAAATACCTTAAAATTCTGCCAAGACTGATAAAACTTCGAGTCCTTATGCAATTCAACTCCAGTGGCCTCAGTATTAGCCTCCACAGTCTTCTCCTCAGTCTCCAAAATCTCCTTTCGCTTCCGCAGCATCTTCAACGGCACGTACACGCGTCCCTGAATCCCATGATTATCCAATTCCTTCCTGACGACCTCGGCAGTCTGTGTAATAGTCTGGAAGGCGCTGGTTTTCCCCAAAGCCTGACTCTTCTCGGAGATACTCTCAGCCGCCCCTTTCGCAGACCTCGAGAGCTCCTCGCCGAACTGACCTGCCTTCTTCCCCAGTTCAGTTTTGCCTGCCTCATCAATGACCTCCTGAACTTTCTCCTTCAGCCCCTCGAGTTTTCCCTTGAGTAGCTCAGAGCTTTTGGAGGCCTCAGACTCCACTGTCTGAAATTTTTGTCTGGCCGACTTTAGGGCGTCCGATTGCTCCAGTTTTTCCGCCTCCTCACGAAACTTCTTCAGGGACTCTTTCATTTCCTTGTTCTTCTGCATCTCCTGCTTGATATTCTCCACGAATTGGGAGAAGAAGTTGGGTCTTCTCGCTTGGCCTGAATATGATCGCGTCTGGGGTACATAACAATTGAAAGAAA
Source organism: Psyttalia concolor (assembly GCA_030522845.1). Classification (NCBI taxonomy): domain Eukaryota; kingdom Metazoa; phylum Arthropoda; class Insecta; order Hymenoptera; family Braconidae; genus Psyttalia; species Psyttalia concolor. Next base: position 11,287 of record JAPYZM010001017.1, read on the forward strand.
TTGGTTAACATTTGGGGAGGGTTGGATTTCTTAAGTACTAGACTATTTGCCCTATTTTTATTTATTTAAAAATTAAAATTAAGCTTTGAGAGGTGTCCACTGAGGAAGACAAATTAATTACTAAAAATTTCTAATTAAATTGCCAAGTCAGAACTCAAAGGCTCTTAATACCGAAAATCGTGGGCTGTATCCCTCGATAACAAAACGAATTACGCATTGTAGGTAAATAGGTAATAGTTGGGGTACATACTGCGTGATACATGGGCACGTCTTGAGTCGGTGGAACCCTGGGTTTGGATATTCGAAAGGGAAAATCATTTTTTGAAGCGGAAAAGAGCGATCGGTTGACTTCCACCACTCGCGAAATGCCGGTTGGCCTGACCCTGCACGTTCGAAGATTCTGAAACTAAATAATTAATAAATAATTAAATTAATCGTAGTCCAAATAGTTGGGTGAGTGAAAAGGTGGATGAAAGTAAATGAGTGAAGAGTCTGAATTTGTAGAGCTATGGAACGATAAACAGAATTGAGTAATACGTGGTGGACTGCCATGAGGAGGTCTCCACTGGCAACATAACCTCCAAAGTAACGAGAGATGATGGAAAAACAGTGCATTTGAACTGATTAATTGGATAATAAGTGGATACACTATCGAATTTTTAGGTGGAATTGTCGGGAGATGTCGGAGAACTAGTGTCGTTAATTATTTATTGGGATTAGTTACCATTTTACGAGCGATTTATCCTAGATGTTTCAACAAAAATGTCCAAGAGTACGGGTGCAGTCATCTGACGATGGAGTGGTGAGTTGTTGCACTGCTGGACCGACGTATGGTTATTATCCTGTGAGTCTCTTTATTTTGTAGTATCGGCCGCGACCAGAAAAAATTGTCAGAGTCGAAATGTAGAGATCGATTTGAATGCATAGGTTTGAAAATAATCTCAGCTTTCGAATGGAACAAATCCCGGGGCGATAGGACGAATAGTTTTTGAGATATCCCCGAAAATGTGCTCAGCCAGCCGAAAATTCCTGAAGTTGGAGGGCCCCAGAGGTAAAAAAATAAAAAATCAATAAAAATTAAATCTGAGAGGCTACATCGATAGGAAATTTCCCCAGCTTTCCAAATCCGTTCGAATTTTGGGGCTACACCTGATAGTTTTTGAGATATCGGCAATTTTGTCTGAAAAAATTCGAAAAAGGGCCCTAAAAGTCGCTAAACGGCTTAAAATATCCTGGAAGTAATGCCAAAAGGCCCCAAAAACGAAACTAGAAACCCCTAAACCCCCCTCAGCCTGCAAAAATGCTCAAAAACGACGATAACGTGCTGAAAAATCGAAAAAACCGAAAAAAGACGAAAAAGGGCCAAAATTAGCCAAAAATTCCCGAAAGGGCTTACCCAGGGCTCACCTTCCTTAAAAAAAAAACAGATTTGGGCATCCCCGGTCGGTTAGCTGACCAGCCAGTCGTCTGTCTGGCCCGAAAGGCTGAAATGCCGAAAAACGAAAGGGGGGACCCTTTCCATTCTGCCGATTTTTACCAAGATCGGCACTCTTTTGACGATATCTCAAAAAGTATTAATCCTATCGCCCTAGGGTTTGTTTCATTCGAAAGCTGAGCTCATTTTCCATTGATGTAGGGTATTCCGAAATTTTTTAAATGATTTTTTTACCACTTTTTTCATATTTTTATGAATTTCAGAAAAACTGAAAAAACGGTTCGAAAAATCAGGTTAAAAATTTGGAAATACCCTATATCGATGGGAAATGAGCTCAGTTTTCGAAAGAAGCAAACCCTAGGGCGTTAGGAGCAATAGTTTTTAAGATATCGTCAAAACAGTGCCAATTTCGGTAAAAATTGCGAGAATAGAGGGGGGGGGGGAGGGGTAAAATCTAAAATCCCATTTCTCGGCAGTTCAGCCTGTCGGGCCTGCCTACAAAAATAAAAACCTCAGAATTTGACACACACACAAATTAATATTTTATATTTAATATCGTACATTCGTCGAAAAGGACATCTTACGTTTTTTAAATAACTTTAGCAATCACCAGTCAGAATTGGTTATTAAATTCTTAAGAATCAATCAGCAGTCGATTTTTGAGATTATCCAGAATATCCGCGACTTTAGTCTCCAGATCAATATGACGCTTACGTTCCATCTGGTGATCCTGTAACAAATGACAAGAAAAACCAAATTAATTCCCCAAAAATTAATTAATTAATTGATTTCACAAAAAAATCAATCAATAGGAGGCCAAAAAATTATTAAAGAATTTAGGGGATTTTTTAAAAAGAAAATCTTCAATATTAATGACTAAAATCAGTAGAATTCCCATCTCTCCATATGACAATTTCTAAGCATTCACTTGCTCTAGAAATTCCTGGACAGGAATTTCCTACGACTTCCATTTGACAGTTAAAATTCATCGATTGGATATATTCTCCATCAGCAAGAGCTTAGCATAAGAGGCTGGACGATAGCAAGTTCTAACATACATTCTCTGATTCAAGATCAGTAATATCTAGAGTATCTGATGTCCGGTCGTTTGGAATGGACGCCTCGTCCCCCGGTGGTTCCATCAGGGGCAGTATGACTTCTGTATCTGATGCTGCTGGCACTTTCGAATTCACTCGGCGTTACTGATGATTCAGAGCCTCCAATGGCTCCCCGTGGCGTCGCCTGATGATGACCACTCATCAGAATCCTCCCACTGCTCATATCATCCATCAGTCCCCCCATTTTAGTCCCCACAACCGGCGCCTCAGATCTCCCATTGGCATCAGGTTCTTCCTCACAAGCACTTCCTCCTCGGCGAACATTCGTTAAAGCCGGATCGATCCTCTCCCCAAAGGCAAAATCACTCGGAGTCACCGTTTCCGGATGGTCTCCATACGTTGAGAAGAGAGTGGACGGCTCTGAATAAGGAAGATATTCGGGTCGACGACTCATTCCATCATCCTCATTAAAAGTCCTAACACCAGAATAATCATATTGGATGATTTGTCTCCTGGGGATTGCATTCTGTCTCTCATCATGAGGACTGGTCGAAGACAATCCGTAGGTCATCGGATTATACGTTGTTATCGGAACGCTTTTCAGGCTGTCCCTTTCTGAAGACAACGCTTCTGGTTGATGGAACTCCTTCTGCCGGTTTGGTTCCTCTTCTTCGTCGCCTGAAGCCGTGACAGGCGGTTCGCCAATCGGCTGGACTTCATAGCTCGCCTGCTGGCGGCTATCCTGAGGCCCGTAATACTCAGAACTCTCCTCATCATCACTTCTTACACCTGAAGATTCAACGGACTGACGATTATAGTCAGACCCCCCCGAATCCTCTGGATAGTCTCCCTCAGGTTCCGAGTCCTGAGGGTTTGAGCGGTCAGACTGTCTCACAGCCGTCTCAGTCTCTGGTTCCTGATTGCTATCAGCTTCCTCGGCAGCTCTGTCTGAATAATCATACTCTAATGGAGTTTCATCAGTTGCATTTGACTCCTCTGCTCCGTCCTCCAACTTAGGAGAGTCCTCGTAGGCTGGGGTGGCCGTCTGAGCAACAGAATAGGCTTCCGATGAACTTTCTAAATCTTCCGGAGTTTCTTGAACTCGTTCGCTGTTGGCATCTTCATGAATCTGATGACTTTCCGCTGGATCCTTAATCACTCTCGATTTATCGACCTTTGCCGTCACAGGTGGCTGATCATCTGTTGATTCTTCTGGCGAGTCAGCCTCTCCGGAATCGCTAGCTTGATTTCGATATCTCTGCGAGTTCTGCTCAATGAGTATCGATTGAGTTGATTTTTGCAAGGACTCAGGGGAGAAGAAGTACTGCACTGGCTTGTAATAAGGAGTGTATCTTACGAAGTCAAATGGAACTAACGGCAATGGCTTTCTTTCCAGTCTGCTCTCGTTCTTCGTTTCTGATGTTTTCGCTTCTGCCTTCTGGGACCGCCGCTTGGGAGATCTGCCCGCACTCTTCGGACTTTTTTCTCGGGCTTCTGGTTTGACGGGGGCTTCCGAAGGCTTATCATACGTTTCGCGAATTTGCTTAACAACTTTCACTTGGTTATCGTCGATCACGTGATTCTTCAGGTTCTTAGGGTTAGTTAGATCGTATTCTTCGTATTTACTCTGCAATGGAAGTTTGTAATCATTGTGAAGTCTAGATGGTGGATTCCTAGGGAGTCCTTCGATCCACCAGGGTCTCTTCCGGATTTGGGGATCGATGATACTCTGCGCGTCGAATAATCCGGACTGCGTGTTCTTGAATCTCTGGAAATAATCGGCTACACTGTCGTCGATTCTTCCGGAATTCTCGAGACTCTGGCCGTAGCTATTCATGAAGGGACCGTGAAAGGGTTTATTCTCGACGGGTAGTTTTATCGCATAGTAACTCGGGTATTTCTCCGGAAAGTAGTCTTCGGCGTCTTCAAGAGACATCTTCTTCAGTTCGTTTTTCTCATTCGCGACGCGCTGGGTAGGCGATTGCTCCTCTTCAGAGTCTTCCTCTCGGGTATATGCTTGAGGCTCTGATTCGCTTTCAGACGTTTCTGATTGATTACTCGAATGTTCCTTTCCCACGTCATCTTCTGGGCTCTCTTCTTCATGATGTTCACTGTACGCTGATGGTCTGCTGGTGCTTTCGTCTTCAGACTCTTCTGCATTTCCTTCACGAGTCTCGCTGTCTTCATTTTCGTAAGAATTTTCAACCTTTTCTTGGGTGTCTTCATGACTTCTGTCCAGTTCTTGCTCATCGCTGCTCAAAGACGGACTGATTGGTCGGTTTTGATTCTTCAGGAGGATCTCCTGCTCTCGGTTGTGATTATTTTTGATAATATTTTGGTGATTGTTTCGTCTTTCATCGAGATTCGGATTGCTGTCACCAATTATATTCTGGGACTGGATGTTCTTTGTTTCGGTGTGCTCCTTCTTTACGTATTGTTGCTCGATAACAGTTGGTGGTGTTGGTTGCATTGGCACATCCGGGGTACTGTGTGTCACGAAGGATATTATTGGCCTCTGAGGATATTGCAAATCTCGGAAGTTCTGGATATTCGGCGATAGGGGGATCGGAATTGGAACGAAATAAGGTTCGAGAAGAGGTGCTTTAGTCTGAGAATTTCTGGGATTTATAGCTGGTGCTGCTCCTGCAGGAGGGGCTCCTGCAGGCGGGGCTCCTCCTGCAGCTGGGGGTGCTCCTGCAGCAGGGGCTGCTCCTGCAGCTGGTGGTGCTCCTGCAGCTGGAGGGGCTGGAGCTGGTGGAGCAGCTGGAGCGAGTGGAGCAACGGGAACTGGCGGCCTTCTTGTCGTCGAGCCATGGAAGAGTTGCTCATACTGGCGGAGGTGACCAAGAATGTCAGAATTATTTCCCAAATTGAAGACTCCAGTGAATCTCAAGGTTTCCCTTTGCCTCGGTGATGATGCTGCTGGCATTGGTACCGGAGGCGCTGGTGGCATTGGTACTGGAGGTGCTGGTGGCATTGCTGCTGCTGGCCTGGGGGGTGCTGGCGGTGGTGGAGGTGGTGCTGCTGGTGGTGCTGCAGGATTCGCCTGTCTAATATCTATACTTAGGGGACCTGCTGCTACGGTGCCCACTGTATTCGGGTTTGGAAGGGATGCCAGCTGGATTGGGGTTGAGTTGTACCCAAAGGCCTGCACCAGGCCCTGGAGAAGCACTCCCAAGGCTCTCTTATCTCGCGGATTTCCATTCTCATCCCGGAGAATTGAGGGGTTTCGATCACTTCGTAGGTCTGGGGCTCGTTCCACCTCACTACTCTCTGATATCTGGACGACTCCAACTGTCTGTCTTATCAGCAATAACACATTCAGGGATATCAGAATCGATCGGGGGGTGATCTCCATGACTGATGACACTTCAAACCAAACACATCATTCAGAAAATATCACGAATAGCTGAGTTGTAGAGTTCTTTCAATAATTCTTGAAACTTATTATTAGACAGACGTTTTCTTGCACCAACTCACTCTGGGGAATCACAAACGACAATGGAGAATGATCGATAGAGCGGGGCATTGAATTTTTGCATAATGCCGGAAAGAAACGTAAGTTTCACTTGGATATTGCACACGGGAATTGGGAGGGGGCAGGCCCCCTCCCTTAATTTGATGTTTAGCGATGCGAGAAACCGACGGTCAACTTCAAGTCATTCGTAAAAACATTGTCGCCTTATGATCTGTAAAAGTGTTGCAATTACCAGGGAACGTGGGTAATCGAGGCTGATATTACTCCTTTGGAATTCTCTGTTCGTAGAAATTTTTTTTTTCTTTTTATTTTAGCCAGTAAGTGGGTTTATTCGATGTGGCCCAGGGCAGTTACTTTATCGATTCTGGAAATTTTTTTTTCGACACGGATTCTTTTTTTTTCCCAACAATCTTAATGAGCATTGTTTCCGCTTTATGACGTTGTATAGAAGTTGAAGAATAGACGCTTTCGACATTTCCCGCGATTTGAGGGAGAGCATACGAAGTGAAAGGACACTTTCCACATCATCAACTGGCCCCCGAGTCCCAGACCGTCCGGGGGGGGATTAATTATTATCATGGATTAACAATTGTATTGTTTTACTCGTCTCGATTGCTCGAGAATAAATGATGGGCTGGCAGGGTCGATGCGCTTTTGAGGAAGTTGATGGGGATTTGGAGATTGGGATTTAATTGGGGGAAGACAACGGGGAATTTTTTTTTCCGTTGGACAGTGATGGCTAATCGACGCGATTTACTTTCGTTAATGGGTTAAGAACCTGATGACGGGGAGAAAGGTGTTACGATACTCAGGGTGACGGATTTTCATTCGGTGGACTTGTTATAATTTATTTGTCATTTCCTCGTCTGGTTGGCGGGCGACGAAAAGCCATTCGGTTACTTCAATTTATGTTCTACTGACAGGACGTGAAGTCAGGTGGTCGTGCGAATGGTTCATGCCGTCGAGATCCCGGGTATTTTTAATTATTATTTGTAAATTGCGGGACAGTAATTAGACGATCGTTCAGGATGCCGATAATTCTGCGGCTCAGTGAGCAGAGTTTCATTTGGAAAATCAATCGGGCGGGAGGGACAAGGCCGATGGAGTTTTTCAAAAGGTTCGGGAGGGAAATTAGGCTCGGGGGAAGGCCGTTAAATCATTCGCTCGGTGTGAACTCATTTTAATTGGTATTTCTAGTTCAATTATTGCTATTGCGTTCATATAATTTCAGGACAATTAGAAAAATTTCTAGGGTAATTACCCAATTTATTTTTTACATCCCCAGATTTTTTGAAAATTTTGGGAGTTCCAATTGCCGATCTGGCGACGGTAATTTTGTTTTATGAATTAAACATTAGTTAATCGAGTCGGGGCAATTATAAACAAATCTAAAAATAATTTCGTAAGAAAACGCCGGACAGAAGCAAGTCCTCGTCTGCTTATTTATTTTCTCGAGGAATGCGGAATTTCTGGAGGTAAATTCGGTAATTGTCGAAATAATTCAATTGATAAATTGAATTTTACGGGCAGACGGGGAGGAATTGGGAAAAGGGAAAGTGAAACTGGGGATAATTACCCGATTGAGGTGATGTCACGGGAATTGCTGGGGTAATTTTTCCATTTGTGATCTTGCTCGACATGAAATGCGTTCAAACGGACTCAATAAGTATCCACTTACATCAGGATTCCATTGCCTTAAAGTGAATTTGTGGTCAACGGGTTTTGTTTTTGAGGGGAGCGGTCAACGTGACCTGTCAATCAGAAATTCTAGACTAATTTACGGCTGTTGTCACCTCGATGAGAATTCTAGATGTGGGTTTAATGAGGGATCGAGAGTATTTGCTGAAGCCGATGTATAAAAGTACTTACGGCGGGATAGATTTTACCAGTTGGGGATCAGAGGCAAAATGAATCTCGTGGTGAGTCGTCAATTATTCATTATTAATTAACGAGAATGAATTATTATTAATTGTCCTCCTCGCTGGGACCGAATGATGAGAGGATCAGATAAATTTTTTAATTCACCTCCGGAATTGGTCGATTCACTCTAGATTTAATACGATTTTTTGCGAGATGAGGAGAAATATTTTATCAAAGGTCATTTTGGGACTTGCGGCTGTGGCTGCCGCCACTGAAGTGTCTGGATCTCCTGGAGTTGTCCAACGGGAAGTGGTCGGTGGGAAAAAAATTGAGAAGAGAAGTCACGAGGTCTGGGACCCTTGGGCGCCTGCCATTAGCTCTCATTACACTTATTCCCCTCCAGTGTACGTGAAATTTATTTTAAATTTTTACGTCAGTTCTAAGGACACTAATACCTGTAAAAAATCGCCACTACAGTTTAACAAACGAATTTTGCTTTGGAGACTTTCAGAAACATTTTTTTGAGATTTTCAAATCTCTCGAAATCTTTAACAATAATTTTTTGTTCATCGAGATTTTAATAATTTAACTGGGGATGGTAATTTTCTGCATAGTTTGAATATAATTTTTACTGAAAACAATCATTTGGTGTATTAGAATTGAAGGGCAATTTTTAAGAGATTTATTTTTAATGGAATATTCAGTTGATTATTTTCTGTAGGATTGGCAAAATAAAAATTGTCAAGCCCGACTGGAGCTCACTGAGTTCGGGATGGTATCCTGGGTGGCATGTCAGTTCTCCAGTGATTGTTAAATCCAGCGGCTGGAGCGGTGGGTGGAGCAGTGGTTGGAAATGGTAGAATTGCTCACGGCCCAGCGAGCGAAACCATCAGAATCTTCTTTATCAGCAGTTCGAAAGGGACTGGAGGTGTTAGTCCCTATCTTATTCGCAATAAATAAAATTTTGACTTTGAAAAAATAGAGAACTTTCCCATTATTAATTAACAATAAAATTATTACGTACTAAATCATTGAATTAAAAAATAAAATCTTTCAGAGGTTGAATTAAATAATTACGAGTGCTCTCGCAAATTGTCAGTTACTCAAATATTAATATAAAATCTTTTGAACGCACCTCCACTCGTTTTTGAAGATACAATCTCAGTATATCCTCGCAGGCCGTGAGATTTCTCTCGGTTTCCTATTGGAAAAATTTAATTGAAGCTCTTCACGTGCGACAAAAAATTAAGAGGAATTTTATCTGTATCTTGCGTTAATCTCAAAGACAGGCATTTTTATCCTGCTATTTAATTATAAAATAATGGATAGAAAAGAAAATTAGATTTTTGTTTTTTCATGCAATAATTTGTCCACAATTTTTTAATTTTTTCTGCTGTTATTTATTTTTTTTTTCGAGAAACGAATTTTAATTCTTATCAAAGTCTACGGATTTTTCTTTTCTGTGAATGGGATAAAATTCCACTGGGATTCTTGAAGAATTTTAAGTTTAATTTAATTAAATTTATCAATAATAAATTTAATTTTGATGGGGTAAATACTTACTCGCAATATACTCGTCAGTTGAGCTATTTTTTGAGCTTTAGTTTTTTCCTCGTTGAGCACTTTCGACACCTCATGCTTTCCACTCAAATTAATCGGTAACATATAGAAATTACGGGTAAGCCACAATTTTCGGGGAATTCCTGGGGAATACTGGAGTATTTACAATGAGAAATCAAAGTTTCCGTGTTCGACAGAAACCGTTGCTTGGCAACATCCTCGAACAAACATACGTTTCCAACGGGGTTTTCTCGATCGGTAAATACGGGAAAATTAATATCAATATTAAACAAAAATTAAAATTTTCCTTAATTACACAATATCACCGAGATCATGATAATGAGTCCATGAAATTCCTTGTTGTCATCATTTCGTTCTAATTCCGTTCAAATCGACAATTAAATTATTTTTATTAATTACTGGAAATTATTGAGATAATTACGATGACCTCACTACCTGAGTGTCCTCGAAAATAGTTTATAAGCATAAAATTTCCGGCTAAACTCAAGCCTCGTCCAATCAATTATTTAACAGCAACCGTTCACCGAGGGTGATCATTCACCCAAACAAGATTAAAGTCAAAAAGGGTTATGATGATTCTGGGATGGACAATGCCAGTTCAAACTGGTCACTCATCATTGCCAAATGGACCCCTCGAAAATACCGAGGGCAGCAGCATCCCATTGTCCATGAGTTAAACTCAACGAGTATCCAGTGTATACGAACTCTGAAACAGGCTCTCGGCACGCGAGCGAACAGGTTTCACTCGTCTTTTTAGAGATCAAATATGATGAGGCGTATTAAAGCTCCCGGGGGCTGTTGATCGTGGTTTACATCAAGTGATGAAGAACTGGTCCATCCCCATTCTTCTGGAAAAACGGTGAACCGGAAATAAAATAGTGCAGGTCACGGTGGTCCATTGAGAAGTTGACGTGAGATCAAAGATCACGTTTGTTGTGGTTTCCCTTTTTTTTTTTTAAATCTGGGACAATTGGCTTTGAATATTTCGATGGAATTTTTACTCATCAATTGCTCTTACTCTTACTCTTACTGTCGATGGAATTTTTACGCTTCAATTACTCTTACTCTTAGTCTTTACTCTTTTTTTTAAACACGAGAGAGGACGCGGATGTTAGGTCCAGGTCCTCACCTCTTCAGGTGGGCAGTAATTAAAGTTCGGAGAAGATTGCTGACAAGTCCATTTGGTTCGTGAGGAAATTTTAGGTTCCCTTAGAAACCCCCCGAGTCGTCCAAAGCCCATTTTCTGCACTCCTGCCAACGCCAGAGCGAAACTAGCCCCAGAGACTGATTTTCCTGGCGGTCCTGGCAGACCCTAAGGTCAGTTTTCGAGGATATCTGGAGAACTAGAGAAGATAGCCTCGCAAGATCGAGTCCATTCGATTCTTGTGCGAATTTTAGGGGCTCCCCGAGTGGTCAAAAGTCCATTTTCTGCTCCCCTGACACCGCCAGAGCGAAACTAGCCCGAGAGACTGATTTTCCTGGCTTCGACGATATCTGGAGAACTAGAGGAGATAGGCGCGCAAGATCGAGTCCATTCGATTCTTGCGCAAATTTTAGGTGCCCTTAGAAGCCCCACGAGGCTCCAACTGTTCATTTCCTGCCTTTCTGAGGCCGCCAGAGCGAAACTAGCCCCAGAGACTCATTTTCCTGGCGGCCGTGGCAGGCCCTGAGGTCAGTCTTCCGCCAGATCTTGAGAGCAAGAGCAGATAACCGATCAAGATCGACTCCATTTGATTCCCGAGTAAATTTTGGTCCTCCCCAGCCACCTCATGGACCGTCAAGACTCCAGTTCCGGCTTTCCTGCCTCCCCGAGAGCGAGAGTAAGGTCTGGGGTGCGGAAGGGGTTTATTTTAGACCTAGAGTTGATAGCAGAAGCTCTTTGTATTCCTCAGAGAAACAAACTAAGACCAAATAAGGGAATGGTTAAGTCATAAGTGACTAGGGACTCCAGGTCTTTAAAGTGTCTTAAAATAAGACGTCTTGGAGACGCTCGGTTCTATCGGCGGCGAATCGATGGATGGCGATCGATAGTAACGAGGAGTCTTGAGAAAGAGAAATTGAATGATATGCAGAAGTGGTGAAAAGAGGCGGCGATATCGCTGAATAGGAGGGGGGTAGAGCCCTTGAAAGAGAGGTAGGACAAAGGAGCCGCGCACTCAATCAAAAAGGACGACGAAAACAATACCAAGTCTGATGTGTCTGTCACATGAGATGCCGGAATCGGCCCACATTGGCCACCTTCATTCATACGTCCATCACTGAGTCTTTCAGGACAATTTTGAATTCCCTTTTTTTTTATTTTCCTCAGCCTTAAAACCCCAGTTGCCCTGCGTCCTCGGTCGTTAATGGAGTCTTCACGACAAACTATCCGCCCAGGGACAATTGATATGATCGTATTATGCCGAGGCTGGAGGGCCTTCGTCGAGGGAGACAATTTCTTTGAAGGGTTTGCCATGTTTTCTTGAATCAGTCATTAAACAATCATTTTTCATCAATTGCAGTAGATCAAATGGGAAATTTAACGAATTTTATACTATCGGAAAAAATGATATTTTTTTTTATTGGGTCTTACAAAAGTCAAATTTTTTAAATCGATAATTCGAAACTACTTAACTATAATTACATTTTAATCGGTCGCTCCGGATCGATAATTATATAACATGCGCAAAATTCTTAATTATAATAAATTAATTATAATTATTTTATTATTATTTATAATTATAATTATAAATAATTATAAAAGAAATAATTATAATTGTTATATATATTAATAAATTAATATATTGATCAATTCTTAATTATAATATGTGATTTGTAAGTTTGAAAAAAAATTCGGGGTAAAGAGCAACTGGTCCAGTAATTTTTCCCGACGGGAGAAAAAAATCAGAGTCAATTGTTTCTGGTTAAAAAAAATGTTTCCGTAATGCTTTTCACTTTTCCTCGTCCGGGAATTGGTACTGGCCCTTACCCGAACTTGAAAGAGTGAAAATCACTAGGGAAAAATATCGTTCCTGGGCTATTGGTGTGGGGTTTTTTTACTCGCGCGGTTGGCCGCGTCGCCTACGGCTCGGCTCACCAAACTCCCCGCGAGTAAAAAACCCCAGAACGGCAGATCGGAAAGATACTATTAATTCCGTTATTTCAGAATATATATAATTATAATAAAATAAAAAATAATAACAGAAATAAATAATTATGCGCAGCGCCAGTGAGACCGCCTCTGATGATCTATTTTCACCGAAGGCTTTATAAAATTCTCGGGTACAGGGGACTATTCATTCAAACCCTTCTTTCGACTTGTTCGATGCGCCAGTATTAGTAATGAGAATGTAGAACACTTTGTAGGTATATTACCGAGGACCTGGGGTAGCGTAACGTGAGGGCTCTGGTGCGGCTTGCGCGCAAAGCGTATTTGTTTTACTGCCTCGGTGTTGGCATTGGTTGGTTACGTGCTCTGAATTCTTGAAATCTGCCACCCTTGTTACGGCACCCAGGACTCCCACCATTTCTCCATTTCTCCGGTGGTGCTTTTGTGTTGGGCGGTGAGGACCGCTGTGAGCCCTCGCCGACCTTTCCAATGTCTTCTAGTCGGATCGTAAAAATTCTTAAACTCATTTAATGCCCAAGTGTTATCACCTCTTTTGTATACGTGACGCGGGATTCGAGGAATTTTTATATACGAATAAATGTACTGCACTCGAGAGATGTTATTGTTGGCGGTGGGACTCGGTTGGTGGGGGAGGACCGGGTGGGGTGGGCGCGGAGGTGAGCGCTATCTGGAAAAGTCAGTCCGGCGGAGTTTTCGGGATCCTAATTTATGACTGGGGATTTCACGCGTTCGTGATTCCTTTACGACTTTCCAATAGGGTTGTATTCTTTTCTGGGCGAGGCCAATCCAGGACTAGGGCTCATGCAGTGGTGGGAATTTTTTTTTTCGTACTGACGCAAATTGTCCTTGTCCCCAGTGCAAAATTGGCGGAATATTGGAATTGGTTGGAGTTCAGGTGGGGAAGAAATCGATAAAAATTAGCGGATCGATTCGCCCCTGGTGGGATATTTAGACTAGGCCAGGACTGAATCAATACCCCAAGGGCAATCCTCAAGACCAACGGCTGCCCAGGACTGGGCCAATGTTGGCAGCCGAGGGTAGGCCGACTCGGCTCAATCCACTCGAACTTTTTGGCCAGTATTGAACCAGTGTTTTCCCAAGACTCGGTAGCCAACTGTCGGCAGCTGAGACGAGGCCGACGCTCGGCCTAGTCTCGCTCTGCCGAAGGTCGCCAGCCAGCGGTGGCGGCTGGGATAATCGTCCGGATTTCTCGCGCGGTAATAATCACCTCAACCATCTGGAAATTATTGCTGAAGTGTCGCGATTAAAAAATCCATTAAAAATAACCAAACAATCAATTATTTATTGAAAAAAGTGACTCACAAATTTCGGGCTTTTCGTGGGCTCCTAAAAAATCCTCAGGTCGAAAAAAAAAAATGGAAATTGGTACGGCCGATTGAATTTAAGATATTCCATATGCCGGAAATTGAAAATGGGCAATGGACGTATTTTTTCGTTCTCACTTTATCCCCACCCCCTCGAGGGGTGTCAAATTCCGTGTGAGATTCGATTGGCCGAATGGAAAACGTAACCGAAATCAAATCACTCCGCGAAGTTTGGCATCAATCTCCCAACATCTCCCGTAGACCTCAAAAATTCTTGTTAACATCGCGAATATAAATTCCCCCAGCAAGAGAGAAAAAAGAAAAATTCGTAATGTTATCGACTAGTCGAGCGAAATGTTGGCCGACCACGGGAGACCGAGGGGCGATGGGAGTAGAATTTATAGAGTCTTTGAGAGTGTAAAAGTAAAAGAGAAAAAGAAAAACGAGAGAGCTTCACCCTCTAGACTCAATGTTTTCTGCAGGGAGAGGCGGAAGTCAACTCGAACCCTGGCCAGAGACTCGGTAGCCTCCCATACGTCTTGCTAACCCTCCGCAGAAGTTTTGTCCTCGGCGGAGGCGTCGGAGGAGGCGGGAAGGTCATCAGCGGCCGCTGGTGAAACACCGACAGATCTAGTTTAAGAGGTTAGACCGCGGCTTTCAGCGCCGATCAACGTTTTACCGTCGCTTTTGGGAGGGGGGCGGGCGGGGGCCGAGGGGGGGCTGCCGAGTAGGTCAATAGAATTGCTGGATCGGGGAGATTTAGTTGGACGAGAAGGTACCCTCCATTTTCCGAATGGACTTCTGACCCCACCATCCCTCGAGCCTCTGATGCTTTTTATTAGGCTCCATCGAGGAGGATCATCCCGGGTGTATACACGGAGAAATGTCGGCCTTCGGGAAACTCTGGCTGCCGCCAATGCTACGGGAATATTACGCTGATATGTGAGGATAGTGGCCTTGTTGTACCCGGGGACTGGCCCATTCGCCAAATTAACTGCGTTAACTCCGCACCCTCGCGACGTTTTCTTTCTCCAGTTTAGGGGTAGTCTGGACGCTTTGGGGAGCAGTCGGCATCCGGAATTGATCACTTGTTGGGTTATTTTAACGGGTGAGTTTTCTTTGCTTTGCGGGGGATGCCGAGGACTTCAAGACAGATTATTAAGCCCGGTGGACGTGGAGTTACCGGCGTCTTTGCTGGCTTTGTTTTGTTAGTTGATAAATTGGAATGATAATTTGAGTTTCCGGAGAGGTTGGGATGGTTTTTAGTCAGTTTTTTATTCACGGCTGTTTAGGAATCGCATTCAGGGCGGCAGGAATTAAAAACGAAATCAAATTTCGGGTTTAATTTGGCTAATTCTTCTATTAATTAATTATTTGATTTTTTGAAGTCCGATTGCTTCCGGCGATTTTTCTTTTTATTAATTTTGCATTTTCTCTTTTTTCTTAATTTAAAATTTTTGTAGTTATGGAGGGGGGTTTCTGGTAGCCAGGGGATATCTAATTATTTAACAATAATTAATTAACAATGGACATTTTTTTGTTCAACGATATTTTCATAATCGCGTCAGGGGCTGGATAAATTAACAAATGAAATTTAATTTTTAACAAAAATTTAACAAAAATTGGTTCTCTTTTATTTAATTAATGAAAGAGAAAGAGCCAATGGGTTTTTCCGACACTGAATTGAACTTGAAAATTAATTAAATAATTACAATAAGTTAATAAATTAATTTTAGGTTTTAAACTGTTTTGCACTGACCCTGGCCTTCTAATCCTCAAGTAAAGCGGAGATTTTTTTGTATAGAAAAATTAGCGGATGAATTTGCCGTTGACTCGGGTAATTGCTGACGTTAAAAGAGTACCCCAGTGTACACGAAAAGTTTCTTATACTTCTCGCGGCTGATGGATTTTAAAGCGGAACTGTCGAGCCGACGCGCTCACATAAGCCGCCAGGGCGAAAATGTCGGGGCGTGTGCACATTTGTTTACCCGAGTAAATCGGTAATTAAGGATCTTGCGGGGGTATTGGCGAAATTACATCAGCGGGAGAGTAAAGAGTGCCGGTGAACTATGGTCAGGGGTAAATCGCTGAATAGGTGATCATGTAAAACGTGATTTAGCCATTCACTCATTCCCATTTATGATCATCCTCGTTCAAATTGAGTATATAGTTCGAGCGTCTTGGGTGAACCACTTCTAATCCAATTGCCGGAGATCTTGAGATGTTTCTGAGAAGGTGGCGGACAGGATATTCAGACCTGCGAAACTTATACTCGGGTTTCGGGGGGGATTACAAAATTTATGAGAAGTCAATTAGCGGGGCTCTAAAAATCGTCTCGTAAGGGATTTTTTTGAAATTAAATTCGTAAAGAAAGGATTTAATTTTTTTTTATGCCAAAAATAATTTTGGAATGATAACGAGTTTTTTTTTTCGAACAAGGAGTCGAAAGAATTATTAATTAGAACTCGTGGTTTGGGAGGGATTACAGAATTTAGGAGAAGTTAATTATTGAATTTTTTTATGCAATTCATTTTTGAATGCAAATTATTCTTTATTAGACGAACAAATAATTAACTGGTACTCGGGGTTCGGGCGGGATTACAAAATTTATGAGAAGTCAATTAGCGGGGCTCTAAAAATCGTCTCTTAAGGGATTTTTTTGAAATTAAATTCGTAAGGAAAGGATTTAATTTTTTTTATGCCAAAAATAATTTGGGAATGATGAGGAGTTTTTTTTACGAAAAATTAGTCAATAGAGTTATTAATTAGAATCAATTATGTAATTTTTTTATACAATTAATTTTGGAGTGAAAATTATTTTTTATTACACAAACAAATAATTACCTAGTACTCGTGTTTCGGGAGGGATTATAAAATTCATGAGAAGATAATCATCTGGGATCTAAAAATAACCCCACAAATTACCTTTTCTTATTTAAAAAAAATGTTGGAGTGCAAAAATTTTTTTAGAAAATCCTCAGAACGTTTTTATTTAAAGTAAATCAGTCAAAAATTGAGTACTCAATTTTTTTAATTCAAGGCATAATTTAAAAGTGAAAATAATTGCTTTTAGAAAAATGGTCCAAACGATTAATGAACTACAATTGTTTAAACTCTAATAAACAATTAATTTTCAACGTTTGGCGACTAGAACTTTTTATCCGTTTCAATGATAAAATCAAACATTAAAATTCTCTGAACTCCACAAGTCGAGGGGGGGGGGGGGGGGGGGGAAAAAAAAGGAAAAAAAGGACGGGGGAAAAAAAAGGGGGGGGGAGGGGGGGGGGGGGGGGGA